>CM024643.1:35560645-35745645 GCA_014182715.1 Eucalyptus cloeziana
GGGCTTTGCGGCCCTCGCCGGCCTCGCTCGGCCTTGCCGCGGGCGAGGCTGCCTCCCGTGGCGAGCGCGAGGCCAAGGTGAACCGCCTCGCCCGGCCTGGGAGAGGTCGGCGGGCCGCAACCCTCGCAGAGCGGCAGGCAGGAGCTTTGAGGCTCTCACCGGGTGTCCGGCGAGCCTCAGGAGAGGCTCGCCGAATAGTCTAAGAAAAGGAAGAAAAGAAAAGAAAAAAAAAAAGAAAGAAAAGAAAAAAAGAAAAAAGGAAAAAAAAATTCAAAAAAAAAATAAAAAATCAAAAATATTTAAAAATTGCCACATCGCATCGGTCACCAGTCGATGTCCACGTTATAGCTGGTAGGCCAAAATTGGCGGATGGACTGAATTGGTACCAATGTAAAAAGGTTTAGGACTGAATTGGTCCAATTGAAAAGTTTAGGATTGAATTGGTACCAATGCAATATGTTTAGGACTGAATTGGTCCAATTGAAAAGTTTATGATTGAATTGGTACCAATGCAATATATTTAGGACTTTTTTTGGTACTCTTTTTCCTATGGTGATGCACATTTCCAATGTCATTAGGCTGATGATTATCAATGCTGTCAGCGATTTTCATCTCCAGGCAAGGCTTATCCGTCAGCCATCTCCAGTGCATGGAAATCCAGCAGTTATTGGGTATGTTCCATAACTTTTGTAGTATGATAACGTTGGCATTTGGGCCAGAAAGCCAATTCCCTACTAGTGAGACTTCTACAAAGACTTGAAACTTCTAGACAAGGGCAATGTAAACATGGTTAGTCCCACTAATGAAATAATCAAGTTAGTCCTACTCATGCTAACCCAAATAAAAATAATAATAACAAATTGGCAAATCAAAATGTTCAACAAAAAATGCTTATGCCAAATGTGGAAAATATTTAAGCTTGTTGGACTAATGCCAAACGTCAATAACATAGGACCATTTGGTGAGGCAATTCCACCAAATTTAGGAACACTCCTTATAGGCCTAACTTACCTATACGTAATCAAGCTAGATGGTCGTCTCTGCGTTGAGGGCAAGATGGTCAAAAGTGCTGACAATGGATTGAAGAAACTACCAATATGCTGTCAACAGGAGCCGACAAAGGATGTCAAGCCTGTTTATAGGAAACCTCGTCTAAATTGGGTCAATATTAAACCTGTTAAATGGTTGGGTCGGGTCAGGTTTGGGTCGGGTCATAAATGGTCCGGCCCAAATCCATTTAACCTGTTTATGACCTATTTTTTGCGGTGCAAATTTTTTGACCCATACTTGACTCGGCGACCTATACTCGGCCCATTTAATTAAACCTAAGAAAGCTTATTTCTTAAAATGGTATTGCTAAAATAGTTTTATACAACACAAATTTAATGGACAATTTTTTATAATTTTTAAAATAATTATTTAAAAAAATCAAATTTTAATACTTTTTATTTAAAAAAATTAAAATTTTAATTATTTTATTTTTTAATTTTAATTTTAATTTTAATTTTTAATTTTTGTTCTTCTTCTTTGGTCGGCGCCGGCCATGACGATGGGCGGCGATTGGCCACAAGCAAGCCTTGAGCTCACCGAGCTTTGCGGCGGCAAGCTCAAGGCTCGCTAGATGCGAGGCTCGAGCCTTGCCGGACGTCGATGAGGCCTCCACCTTGCCAAATCCAGTGAGCTTGAGCTCACTCCTTGCCGGACGTCGGTGAGGCCTCCGCCTCGCTAGATCCGGCTCAAGTCTCACTAGATTGACGAGGCTCGGCGTGCGTCGGTGAGGCTCGAGCCTTGTTGGATGTCGGTGAGGCCTCCGCCTCGCTAGATCCGGTGAGCTTGAGCCTCGCCTGGCCGGTCGCCAGCCATCGCCGTGCTGGCCATCATCGGAAAAGGAGGAAGAAGAAAGAAAAAAAAAAGGAAAAGAAAAAGAAAAGAAAATTAAAATTAAAATTATTATAATTGCGATTTTTATAATTTTTTTTGTAAAGTTAAAGAGGGAGAGAGAGATTGTGAGGTTTTGGTTGAAAATGAATTCTAAATTTAACCCATTTAAGACCTACTTAAGACCCCCTTAGCTTAATTCTTTGATTGTTAAACTCATTTAACTAGTCTCTTCAAAAAATAAGTGATCCATATATAACCCTTTATGATTTAAATGGGTCATATATGGGTCTAAGACATTTTGCCACCTCTAGTCAATACCGTTCCAAATCCTAGAATTTTTTTTTTTTGGGTCGGATCATCCTCTCCGACGGCATTTAAAATGTCAGGCTTTGCCCTTTTTACAAGTGAAGATGATTGATCGACCATGGAGCATGCTGGTTGATATTGGCTCAATATGGTGAGGTAGGTACGAATGAATGTCTAAAGCTTAAGTGTCTAAAGCTTAGGTCGTTTCCTTCGTCTTTATCTAAAAGACTGTTTTAACTAAGTATACTAATCTACTAGCACATTTGATATATAATTGGGCTGAGAATGAAAGACACAGTTCTATCAATCAACACTTGACGTAATGGCAGTAGATTTGGCGGAATATTGCAATACAATAAAAAATTGGTGGATTAGTACATTTCTTGATTTAAAAAGTTGATTTAGTAAGAAGGATGAGATTAACTTAGATGAAGCATTCTTTCTAGTTGAGAAACATAATTCCATTCATGTGTTGCTCGTGTTAGTGGCTGTAAATGATATAGAACTTCAGCAACTTGATGTCAAAACTGCTTTTTTGTATGGTGAGCTTGAGAAGATAATTTGTGTGTCTTAACTTAAGGGATTCGTTGTTGAGGATAAAGAAGATTGCATTTGTCGGTTGAAATGCTCTTTTGGTTTTAAGTAATTTCACGGCAATGATACAAGGGTTTTGATAGCTTTATGATGAGTCCTGGCCAATTGCGCGCATGATAGTTATGTGTATTGTAAGAGATTATGTGATAGTTCTTTTATTTATTTGTTAATGTATGTGGATGACAAACTTATCATAACGAAGAACATGTTAAGGATACAATGGTTGAAGAGGTAACTTAACAGGGAGTTTGAGATGAAGGTTCTTAATGCTACTAAGAAGATTCCAAGCATGGAGATTTGTAGAGACAGTCATGTTGGGAAGTCATACCTTTCACAGAAGAGGTACATTGAGAAAGTGCTTGAGCATTTTAACATGGAGAATGCCAAAATAATAAGTACCGCCATTTAAGGCTTTAAGCTTCTTTGTTGACTCAAATGAAAGAAGAGTAATATGAGATGCCTTGAGTTCCGTATTCCGAGTGTCGTGGGTAGTCTTATGATGCACTACATTTCCCAGGCAATTAGTGTTGTGAGCATGTTTATGGCACATCTGGGCAAATCTTACTGACAAGCTGGGAAATGGATTCTTTGATACATTTGGGGTACCTTAGATGTGAGTTTGGCTTTTAGCAAAGGTTATGATATAGGACATTTGGTTGTTAGTTTAATTGATTTTGACTATGTAGGTGATCTAGACAAATAGAGATTTTTGACATTTTATATTTTTATGCTTGATGGTTCTGCGATTAGTTGGAGAGCAATCTTGAAAGACACAATAATTTTGTTTACCACTGAAACAAAGTACATGATAAAGACAGAAGTGGCAAAAGAAGCTCTTTAGTTAAAGTGTTTAATTATAGAACTTAGGGTGAAGCAAGATGGAGTCTTTTTGTTATCTTTTGTGATAACCAAGGTTTGATCTAGTCGACCAAGAACCTGACGTATCACAAAAGAACGAAACATATTGATATCTAGTATAACTTTATGCATGATGAGGTTGCTAAAGGTACAATTACGGTGAAAAAAGTACCTATGGTGGATAATTCAGTAGATATGTTGACTAAACTAGTTCATTTAACCAAGTTCAAGCATTGCTAGGACTTGATTGACGTTCTCACCATTAAAGTTGCCTAAGTGGAATTGGCATTTTGATCCCTTGTTTCCTACACCGACCACGCTCACGTAGGCTTAGGGTATGCATCATTGATTTTGCCATCTAGGGGATGGCCTTGTGTGGTCACCTTTGGTGGTGAGGACACAAGGTCTTGTGGTGTTTGGCATCATGCTCCTATGCAAATTTGAAGTCAAGGTGGAATTTTGCTGAGTTTTGACTTTCAAATTAGTGACAAGGGGATTTTGGACCATGCACATTTGTTTCAGAGCTTTTTTGAAGGGGGACTATAGAAGGCACACATCTCTAGCCCTAGTCTTCACTTTCTCTCACTTCTTTCCTATTTCTATTTTCTTGTTAGATCTTTAGGTTTGTACTCATTGGTTTGTACTCTTGTATTTGTTGTTGAAAATAGTGAAACTCATCTCCCTCCCTGTAGATTTTTCTGTCTTGGGTTTCCAGGTAAATCTTGCATGTGGTTTTGATTTTGCTTTAACTTTTGTTATTTGTGCTTCGATTTGTTGATATTTTGGTGTTGTTCTGCAACATGCCACATAATCAACGGTGATAGAGATAGACCTAGCGTTGGAAAAAGACCAAATTGGCATTTCGTTGGGGGGAACTGCCCAGGAATTCAAACAAGAGAGCTCGTCCAAGGGTGCGGAAGAGACTTTCTTGGAGCTTTGGCTCATATAAGTAGAGAGGAAGGCCTTGCTGCTCACTGTGTTCCCATATTGCATCACGTTGGTCAGATTGGCCTTATTATTCACTGCTGAGTATTGCTCCTGCAATGTTTCCTTCCCCGAATCCTGGGAATCACTATTCTCATACACCCAAATTCGGATTAATGGAGACGAAAACAGAGACAACGTAGAATGAGTACATGTAAATTTGGCAAAGAAATCACGCCCCTCATACAGAGACAGACACACGTGCTTATCTTGCTATTTGCTCATCTAGCTAGCTTTTTTCTTTTTCTTTTGAAAGAGAAAGTCAATTATTGCTTTTGCATTTTACAATCGAATGTGCACGTATAGTTACTTCAAAAAAATAGAAAAGTGACATAATAATACCTATCCCCTATCCAAGCGATGCTGTTGAGGTCACCCAAACAAGTGTCATACTTGGAGGGATCACCATGGGTTGGCTTCGGGGTCGTGGTAGCCATGCTTTTTTTGGCGTTAGACGCCGTGGCTGCATAGATACCTGTTAGAGATAATTAATACTTTCTATCTGATTTTTCTTATGTTAGATATAATTATGATATTTCTGTTGATTATCCATATCTTTTAATATTGCACCTACGTTGCATGTATATCACACACAAATTGCATGTATATTTCTCTTTACTTGTGCATATCTTAATTGAAATTATTTTTAGAATAGTTATTCAACAAAACCTATATTTAGGCTGATGTGTTCTTCATTAATAGTTATTAAATTATAAAGAATTCTACAATTATTCTCTTCCGCATCATTATTCTTATCTTGATATCGAAATCACTGTTCCTGAAGAAACCATAAGTGCACCCAATGCAATGCACACCCGATGCACCCTACACCCGATGCTCCCTGTAGCAAAACAAATCCATCCTATCGCTTGATAGTGTTCACCCAAGTGCCTCACTTTGTCTGACCAAGGGCCATGGTGTTTGTGTTACGACACCAGCGATGGGTTATGAGTTGAGTTTTCCTTTTTCATGGAGGAATTTTTCGAAGCAGCGAAGACGTGTCTTCGCATAGTAACCTCGCTTAACAAAACCTGGCTCATTCTGCTTGCTGTGGCCATGCCAGTTGTATTGGCTGCATTTGTGCTATTGCTGTTTCGACAATAAAGTCAATCACAAAGGACGTGTTGTTTGCCTCCGATTCTTGACTTTTTATTTCTTGTTTTGAGAAGTTGACACCACCACCAAACTTGACGTGATTAGACGAGCAACGTATTTGAATCGTTGACAATGGAAACTTGGAGCCATCACATGCACCGCGTCGCCATGGGTCCACCAAGCCTTGCATCGAGTGCTGATTTCATGGGAAACAAGTTATCGTGGCACTGTTTGACTTGAATTCTACCTCAAGCTGACTTAGTCACCTTTGGTTTGAGGGGATGTCAAAGATAATTAGAGATTTCTCAGGTTATTTTACTATGTTAGAGATAATTATGATGTCTTTGTTGATTATCCGCATCTCTCAAGATTGCACATGTACTGCATATACATTGCATGTATATCTTCTTTTAATTGTGTATAACTTAATTGAGGAGACTCGGACCCCTAGAGTACCAAAAGTTGGCACGAAAGAATCTTAAGTATCAAAACTTGGGAAAGTGATATTTAAGTACCAAAATCGAAATAAAATGGATCGATTAGGTGCCAATGATGAGAAAATCCAGCAAAAATGCTAATGTGGCAACTTTTCGACGAGGCAAGTGCAAAACAACGTCGTTTTACATGCTGATGTGGTTAAACAAGTGCAAAAACGACGCGTTGTTTTTTGTCATGAGGAGATAATTATTATAAATATTAATTAAATTAAATTTAAAGCTAAATTTAAATTTTTTAAAAAAGGAGATGGAGATTGCAGGTGGCGAGGATTGAGCCCTCGTCGCTGCCTCTCCACTATTGTTGGGAAGGGCTAGCGATGGTGCGGGAAGGATCGGTTGGGGTTCTGGGCATTAGCTAGTGGTAGGCGACCTCGGCCCATTAGTGGCGAGGGCTTGCGAGCCCTTGCCTAAATCTAGGTGAGGGTCACGACTCTCCCAGTTCGGTGAGGGTCACCAGGCCCTCGCCACGACGTGAACATGGCGACGAGGCTCGAGTCTTCATCTTCCTTTTTTTTTTTGTTTTTTTTTTAAATTAAGTATAGTTTTAAATTTAATTTATTAAAATTCAAATTCATGTCAAATCGATATCGTTTTGGCTTTTCTTTACTGAGTTAGTTTTCAGGCGAGCCACGTGGGTGAGCATTAATAATGAAAAACTGCCACGTAGGATTTCCGATGGGGGTTTCTAGATTTGGCATTCAGGTGTCTTAGTTTTTAAAAAAAAGTGACACTTAAGTGTCATTTTTTTAACTTTTGGCATTTAAGTATAATTTTATGTCAAGTTTTGGCACTTGGGTTGTTCTTTTACCCTTAATTGATATATTATCTTAGAATAGTTATAAAGAAAAGCTTATATATAGCTTGATTTATTCTTCTTTTAATAGATATCAAATTATATTTAAAATTCAACATTTTGTTTTTCTTTTGCATTTCTTATCTATACCCATGTCCTTGGGGAACAACCCTTGCAGCATGCTCCTCGACTCACACACCCCTATGTGCATCACCATGTTCATGTACTTCTTCCCCTTATACATTTGCTTCAGCATGTTCATCTGGTTGTTCGCGCATATGTTGTCCCCCACAGGCATGCAAACTAGTTATGTGCTCCGTGGTCAGTGTAATACAAGAAGACGTGGTTGTTCGGGCCGCTGTTCAAAACCTTGCCGTCCCCACTAAGGGCCGTCTTGTTCCCGAGAAGGACCACAGACAAGTTGGCTGCTGGGGTCACATCAATGGTGTAATCCTGCAATATTACCCAATTGCTTAATTAGGATTGTATCACGCAAATATGCATCCTTCTATAAACTGGATGTAAAAAGTAGCTAGATAAAGAGTGTTGAATTAAGACCTTGGGAATTCTGTCGTACGCATTTGCGCCATTGGGTTTATTGATGATGATACCCTTGGTGGGATTATACTTGTTATGGGCGATGTCATCGTACACGAATATGATGATATTCTCATCTTTCAATCCACTTTCCTTAAGGGGTAGAACGACATTAAAAGTGTCAAAAGTATTGTGCGACATTCATTTTATTGTCAAAAGTTTTTTTTTTTTCAAATTATTTAAGTGCCACTCTTTAAATAAAGAAGGCAATTGCTTAAATGCTAACTTTGATTAGTGTTGCCATAACTATGATGTGACAATTTGTTTATATGATTTTTTCTTAAGTTAGAGAAAACTATGATATTTCTATATCGCTTGTTTGGCAGCAAAAGGTTACCAACTGTCATATGTGCCTCCTTCACTTGATGATGATAGCCCGATGGTCGACCTTGCGAGGAAGTTCTAGAGGCTGTGGATCTCAAGTGGCATAAATGCCTTGTTGGGTATTTTGTGGGGAGAAGGCTTCCTTTTAGCTCACGGAGCGTTCTCGAGGCGCATGTTGGGATCGAAGCTCGGGAGGTCTTTGCCAACTATCGGGGTTCTTTTTCTTCCATATTTCCGATCCGGTTTTCCGTAAGAAGATAATGGAGGAAGGTCCATGTACGGTGGCGAGGGTTCCACTAATCTTACAACAGTGGAAGCCTCTTCTTCGATTGAAGAAGGAGAACCATTCCACGGTCCGGTGTGGATTAGATTAAAGAACCTCCCTCTTGACCTATGGTCACCTCCAACGATAAGCGCCATTGCAAGCGCCATTGGCAATCCCCTCTATGTGGATCGACGCATGGAGTAAATGCGTATGATTTCTTTTGCAAGGGTTTGTGTTGAAATCCAAGCCAACCAACCGAGAACTCCTTCGGTGAGAGTGAAATTGAATGGGGGTGGTGCACACTATTGACATTCAATTTGAATGGAAATCGGTAGAATGTTTGAAGTATGGTACGTTTAGTCACAATTGTGATACGCCCTGACCACCACTAAGCAGGTGGTCTCCTCGCTACGAGGACGTGCCAATTCCCCCCTCCGCTTCATCCCGGAACCCGTACCTATCCGGTTGAGGTAGACTCCCTACGGCTTCGACTTGGCTTGGAAACGAGTCAAGGGGGAAGAAGATGTCTCTCCCTCCTAAGGAGATAGGCTTCGGCTCACATACCTTCTATATAGATGAGGGCACACCAACAAGATGAAGTACGCCGCCACGGGGAGTCGAGTTTGCCTCTACTTCAACTCGAAAGGCCCGAGAGAGATTGAAGGTCCTCACAAAAGTGGATGCCTCATCTCTTGCCCGAGGATGACTCCATCGGCCCTGTGGAAGACTCCATAGATGTGCCTCCTAGCCCGGTGACGAACCTATTGAGTTGAGCAACCTTTCGGGTGGTGCGGATGAGGACCCGATTCTTCCCAGCTTATCGCGGAGCCACCACGACTATTATGAAAGTTGAAACCATTTAGGACAAGTGATGGCTTTAGCCTAGCTACATCTTCGCTACCTTTAAGTGCGGGGCATCTCGTTCTCGGCGTAAGCCCGAAGTTTAGGTAACCCTTGGTCCTTGGTCCGTCTTTTACTTGTTTATGTATATAGGTTGTTGGAATGTTAGGGGTCTTGTGAACCTATTAGACGAGCGGAGGTACGTAGATTTGTTTGTTCAAATCATTTGTGGTTGGTTGGCTTATTGGAAACAAAGGTCCTGTAGACATTCTTCAATTCCATCTTTGGGAGCCTGTTGAGGATTGGTGCTGGCTTGCCAACTATGAATTCGCCCCTAAGGGTAGGATTTAGGTAGGGTGGGACCCCTCGTGGGTTAACTTTGAAATGATAGCGATATCTACTCAGGCAGTTTATGGGATTCTTAAGGTATTGGGCTCGGGAATGACCTGCGCTATTTCAATTGCTTATGGGGGACACTCTTTTACTCTCCGACGACAGCTTTGTGGGGATATTATATAGAAGTAGTGCATTCAGAATTCACCTTAGATAGTAATGGGAGATTTCAATGCTATAAAGGATCCCCCGACGGGGTTCTAAAGCTTGGATCCCATGCTTTGATGATTTTGGTCGGTGCTTGGTGCAATCGGAACGGAGGACCTTAGATATGTTGGTTTCAGGCACACTGGGACAACTTCCTTAGAATCATCCAGGAAGGCTAGGAAGATTGATAGAGTCCTTGTGAACTCTAGGTGGTGCCTGGAGTTTTCTTACTCTAAAGCCTCATTTCTAGCGCCAGGGATATCGGATCATACACCCATGGTGGTCAAAGTGTTGAACCCAATTTTTCGGATGAAACCGTTCAAGTTCTTTGACTTCTGGATGAAGCATCCACAGTTCAGTGCAATTGTTACTCAAATCTGGAAGGACCTAGAGGAAGGGGTTCCCATGTTTAGGCTTGTGCGCAAGCTTAAGGCGCTCAAGTATCGTCTCAAGCAGGTTAATAAGGATTCATTCTCTAATATTTCTGCCAGGACTTTAGAAGCAAGTGTAGCCTTAGAAAGCATGCAAGCCGACCTTCAGAGGGACCCTTTCTCAACAAGCCTTGCGGAGTTGGAAAAGTTCCAGTGAAGTATCTTTGCTGACCTTTGAGTTAGTGATGAGTCATTCTTCATACAGAAATCTAGAATCAGGTGGCTCAAGGAAGGCGGCGCAACACCAAGTTCTTCAATCAATTTGTAAAAAATAGACAACTTAGGAATAGAGTTCTTTCTATATTGGATTCATCGGTAACCAAATTCTTGAACCGCACTTGGTTTAGCGCTTTGGTGGAGCATTTCCAAGATCTCTGGCGCCGCGAGTAGAGCAACAAGGGCCGTCCTAGAAGGAGATTCGGAGACTATTCAACATCCTCTTATGGACAACCATGGAAGCTTCCTTGCCCATCCGGTCACGAGATGGAGATCGGGAATGCACTTTTCTCTCTACCAAGGGCAAGTTCCTTGGTCCGGATGGTTTCACGGTTGAATTCTTCAAGGAGAAGCGGGAGACGATTGAATAGTTGGTCATAATAGCTATGAGGGATTTCTTCGTAACGGGGAAGCTATTGAAGGAGATAAATGCTACCATTCTGGTGCTTGTACTCAAAGTCTCTAATGCGACTTCTGTTGATGATTACGGGCCCATTGCCTATTACAACACTATTTACAAGTGTATCACAAAAGTCTTTGGCTAACCGAATTGCGGCTGTTCTAGAAAATGTTGTTAGTCCGACTTAAAGGGCTTTTGTGAAGGGCAGAAGGATTGGAGACAATATCTTGATGGCTCAGGAACTATTTTCTAGTTTCCATCTGCAACCATACCTTCCTAAGTGTGCGATCAAGGTTGATTTTAGGAAAGCTTATGACACGGTCGATTGGGGTTTCCTTGAGAAAGTTACGCTTGCTTTGTTGGATTTCCCGACTTCGTGACTACGCTTATTATGACATGTGTGCGTACACTCATGTTTTCCATTGCTTTGAATGGGGAATTTCATGGCTACTTTGCAAGTGGGCACGGCTTACGCCAAGGCAATCCTATCTCTCCATACCTTTTTACCTTGGTTATGGAGGTACTATCGGAATCCGAGGAGGTCCTCCTCCGGGCCGGAATTTAAATTCTTCGGCGATGTAAGGCGACAAATCTCTCACATCTCTTCTTTGCAGACGATGTTTTCTTATTTAGCAAGGTAGACTTGACATTGGTAAGTCTCCTTAAAGAGGGCCTTCAGCTCTTCTCGGCATGGAGTGGCTTGTGCCCAAACCCCTCCAAAAACGAAATTTTTTTGGCTGATGGATCGCCTTCTTTAAGAACTCAGATCCTCACCCACCTCGATTTCCTAGAAGGCAACCTACCGGTAAGATACTTGAGGGTTCCTATCATTACTACTAGGTTTAGCAATGCAAATTGTTGTGTTCTTATTAACCGCATTACTGCGAGGGTACAATCTTGGACTCATCGCTTTTTCTCATTTTTGGCCGGTTTCAACTTATCAAGTGTCCTTCATGCTATCCAAGCCTACGGGCGAGAGTTTTTATGATATCTATAGCCATGTTGGAACAGTTAGAGAAAGTATTTAAGCAATTTCTATGGAAAGGCTCGGAACTAGGGAAAGAGGGTGCCAAGGTTGCACGGAGTGAAGTGTGCCTACCAAAAGAGGAAGGAGGCCTTGGCATCCGGAGACTCGGGGATTGTAACAAGGTTACTATGCTTTGAAGCATATCGGCCCCTATTTTCAAACAAGGAGGCTTTGTAGTATAAGTGAATCCATTCCATGTTCTTAAAATCAAGGAATTTTTGGGTTGCTAAGAAACCCTCCTACTGTTCTTGGGCTTGGAAAAAAATCCTATCCCTCAGAAGCGAGGTTCGCAATGCCTTCTACTGGAGGATAGAAGACGGCCTCTCTAACTCCTTATGGTTTGACAACTGGCACCCTAGGGGTCCCTTGAACTTAATTTTTTTAGACTCGTTCATATACAGTTCGGGGATTTCTAGGCAGACAACAATGGCTGATCTCTTCTCCGATCTTTGGGCAACCTCTCAAGTTGGTGCTTGAGTCTTGGGATCATCCCCTCCCGAGTCTCTCTTAGAATTCAGATTGTTTTGGCTGGAGGGAGAATTCGTTAGGATGCTTCATTGTTGCGACGGCTTGGGAGACCTTTAGGTGGAAGAGGACTTAGGTCTTTTGGCATACGTTCGTCTGGAACAACGAAATTATACCACGGTATCAAGTAAACCTTTGGCTTATAGCTAAACGCAAGCTACCCACCTAGACACTTTTATTGTCGTATGGTAGAATATATAGTGGTGCTTGTGCCTTCTACAACAATGTACAGGACTCTATTGACCATATGTTTTTGGGTGTCGTGTCACAACCGGGGTTGCCTTCTTTTGGGCGACCAAATGCAATTTACCTTGGCGTAACGGGCGTGGGAGGATAATCTCTGTTGGGCCATCACCATGCTTATGGGAAATGAGTTTTATAAGTGCATAGCCCGCTTCTTCTTTGGAGCGCTGTGTCATATTATTTAGAACAACATGAATAGTATTATCTTCCGTGAACAAGCTCTTTCCGTCCCAGCTATAAAGAATTATCTCTTTAAAGTGGTCAAAGATAAGGCGATCATTGTTAGGAATGTTGAAGATAACAACATGAATAGAAGGTTGCAACGGAAATGGGGCATTGACCCGATCATCTTTTCTGGGGAGCGTTAATTCCCCCCTCATTTCAGTTGGTGCAGTTTAATTAAGGTAGTTGGTGTAGTTAGTGCAGTTGGTGCAAGTGCAGTTGGTGCAACAATTCTCTCTGAATCCGGAGGATGATTCCTTCCCTACTTGAAGGTGTTTTGTTTCTGTTTGCTGGTTGTTCATGCCATGCTTTCCTTTCTTAGTTGGTAGTGAGTTGCCACGTCTGTGACTTTTTCCGGCATCTCTCCACTCATTATGATCCGTTGTTTTAAGTGTAGGTTCTGATGCCGTGTTCTTTTTCTTTTTCCTTTTTTTTTCTTTTTGTTCACTCGATCCTTTTCAATATATTAATTACCTTTCACAAAAAAAAAAAAAGATATTTCTATTGATTATTGATATATTTTAAGATTGCACGTTAATGGCGTCTAGATTGGACGTGTATGGCCCATAAATTGCCGATTCATTCACAAGATAACTGGAGGGGTTGCCCGTGTAAAATTATTCCAATTTCTTAGAAGCAGCACATATACTCCATATATGTAATCCAGAAACTTTACACAAGCATTATGAGGAAACAATTAATCATTTTCACTTTGCTTTTCCAGAACAAGCTTGAATGGAAGCTGCTTCCATACGATCCTTGTCTACTCCAGCGTTGCACATATTCGCCATGGCTCTTGTGTATTGCATTCCATACTCGCTCAGGCGTCCACAATTTTGCTCGTAAGTCCTCACCTATACATCAGAATGAACAAATTCGACGTCAGAAACTGTTCACGAGATAAATTAGCTGCGCATGTACATGTATCATATGTGGATCGGACGAGTAATTGATGAGGAGATCACGGAGACTTACAAATGTCTTGAGGCAGTCCCAGTCATCAACAACAGGTTGGTGTCCAGGTCGAACAGCAGTCAACATGCTTGCGACACTGGAGCCTCCGAAGAGGTGGTTGACAATTTGGTTGATGCTGCGATCAATATGTGATCGGTGAGCAATTTGTTCGTCCAGTCTCTTTTGTGCCTCTACACTCTCAGCAGACCCTTCCGGAGCTTTTTGCACCTACAATCACCCTCAAGTAGTCAATCAACAAGGAGTCCCAATATCAAGAGGCAAGACAGACATAGCAAGAAACACTATTTAAAAAGAATCACATTTCTTTGTTTAATTACTAGTCAGAACAGATAAATTAATATGCAACATAATCAACAGTGATGGAGACGGACCTTGCGTTGGAAAAAGACCAAATTAGCATCCCGTTGGGGAACTGCCCAGGATTTCGAAGAAGAGAGCTCCTTCAAGGGAACGGAAGAGACTTTGTTGGTGCGTTGGCCCATGTAAGTAGAGAGGAAGGCCTGGCTAAGAACGGTGTTCCCATATTGCATTACATGGGACAGATTGGTCCTCTTCTTCACTGCTAAGTATTGCTCCTGCAATGTTTCCTTCCCCACATTGTGGGCATCACTGTTCTCACACACCCAAAATTTGGATTAATGGAGACAGAAACAGAGAGAACAAGGAATGATTACTTCTACATTTGGCAAAGAAATCATGCCCCTCATACAGAGACAGACGCGTGTGCTCATTTAGCTAGCTTTTTATTTTTCCTTCTAAAGAGTCATTTCTTATGATATTGTGTGCGTGTACAGTTACTATCAAATATAGAGAAATGGCATAATAATACCTGTCCTCCATCCAAGCGATGCTGTAGAGATCCCCCAAACAAGTGTCGTACTTGGAGGGATCACCGTCAGTAGAATCTCCAGGGCAGTAGTAGCCATAGCTGCTCTCCTCGGCATTTGATGCCGTGGTCGCATAGATCCCCATGTCCTTGGGAAGCAACCCTTGCAGCATGCTCCCCGACTCACATGCCTCTATGTATATCACCATGTTCATGTACTTCTTCGCCTTATACATTTGCTTCAACACTTTCATCAGGTCGTTCGCGTATACGTAGTTCCCCACAGGCATGGTCACTAGTCCCGTGGTCCCGTGATCAGCGTAATAGAAGAAGACGTGGTCATTTGGGCCGCTGTTCAAGACCTTGCCACTACCCCGCTAAGGGCCGTCTTGTTCCCGAGAAGGACTGCATACAAGTTGGCTGCTGTTGTCGCATCGCGGGTGTAATCCTACAATATTACCTTATTGGTTAATTAGGGTCGAAAATCCATCACCCCAATATGGATCCTCCTATACAGTTCATGTAAAAAGTAGCCAGATAAAGAGTGTTGAACTAAGACCTTGGGAACTCCATGGTAGACATCGGGGCCGTTGGGTTTGTTGATGATGATACCCTTGGTGGGATTGTTCTGGTTACGGGCGATGTCGTCATACATGAACACGATAATGTTCTCATCTTTCAATCCGTTTGCCTTAAGGATTTGGTAGGCATGGCACACATCTGCCTACATAGACACACATAACACAGGTCAATATATATAAAAATATATATAATCTTCGTGCTGCTCATGTATTACGGAAGTATGTACTGCCAGCAAGTTTTCAATACCATATTTTATGCATATACAATGAAAATATGATGATATGCGGTAGCTAATGCTGATTTTGAGTGGGGATCACCTGGTGCCTGTAATTTTCATAACCGCTGGATCCGGCGACTAGAACAGCCCATTGGGTGCCCTTACTTTCACCATGATCACCACCCGGCTTCGGCACAATTTCTCGAAAGCTCCTCCGACTCTCGCTCACAGGCGCCATCATCAGTGCTGCGAGGAGAAAGAAAGGAACAAGGCTACCATATAAGGGGGTCATCATCATCACGATGGGGAGTTTGATGAGAAATGAGATTGAAGAGGATGGTTCGGATGGGGGAATGGGAGGGAGGTTTATATAGAGGTGGGAAAGCGGGGACACAGTGCGCAAAGATATTTCTGAAGTGTGTCTACATGAAATAATTGTTGATGGCAAATCCACCTCGGGGGAATGATTTGACCCCATTCCATAAAACACTTGAATGATACGTCCAACGTACTACGTGGATTTTCGTTGGTGCCACATCAGTCTTCACGTAGGCTCCACCCGTTGCAAAATTCTCCTCCTTCATCACCATCTTCTCTCGCCATTGATTGGATAGTTTCTTTAATGCTTCATTTTGCTCATTTTCTGGGTATTAAACGATTACTCAATAAGTCAAAGTAGTCAATAAGTTCCTTTCCTACGTGCGTCCTTTACACGGTAATTTAAGCGCTTAGAAGTATGCGTCTATCGTAGATAATTAGGGTATCGACAAGTAAGATGCTGAAGGTCGGAGACTAATGAAGAAGCACTGACGGGGCAATTTGCTTAGTTGACGAAGTCGAGGGATATAGAGCGACCTGTGGGACGATGAGATCACAAAAAGTCCATCCACAAGTGGCATCCATACAAACCCGAATCTTAAAATAAAGATGAAGTACAACTTCGCACTATATCTCAACTTTGGACCAAATTACAATTCCTTGCGGAATCGATGCAGCAAATAGAAAGATTTCCCTAAATATTCCTAACTCATTCTCTCATCTCAATATGTCATTTGGTTGATATGTATACCCTTGCCGCTTATTCCGGAGTTTTCTCTCACAGCACAACATCTTCAGATTATACATATAAATATTTGGCCCATAGACAAAATTTTGTCTTTTGTTTGTTTATGTGGTAGGCTTATGATGTTGTGGAGGTTTACACCTTAAAATTCGCAAATATAATGCTCGATTTAATCATAAATCCATGAAGGTGTTCTTTATCTCTTAACACTACTTTGGGATTTTTGTAAGATTATTATCAACTATTCTAAAATCATAAATAGTTAGATGAATAAGCAATTTAATATATAGTTATTTTATCAAATCGACTTTTAGGTGCTTTTCTTCGGATTGGGACTAACCATTGGAATGGTTTTGCTTGCCAACGACTCACCCCATCATCACATCATTAAAAGATTGCACTACCAAATCTTCTAGTCAGGACTTCCTTCTGAATTGCGTGGTTTCCTTTATGTGTTGGACTCTCTAATTTTTTGATATAAATGAGAAGCGTCCTTTTTGTACGAGAGCAATACTCATCCAATAAAGTACTTGATGATCTCCTAAGCAATTCCTCTTATAATCTAGTTTGTGAATCTTCTATGTATTTTATATATAATACAAAATAAAAGTTTGTTTTTTGGGCATGTCCTGATTGAGTTTTATTTTCAGTGAAAATCATAGTACTTACCCATTTGGACCTTTTCAAATCCGACACAATTTGAAGTTTTCATACAATACAGAGGTAGATATGTAAATTAACATATGATACTTTGTAGTTTATGAAATTTTAAATTAAAATTCTTGATTTTCATGAAAAAGCAAAATGATTATTTTTTTTTCTTTTTAGCTTTTATTTTCACCAAAACAAACGGACCTCACAAATGTGAAAGACTTGACAAAGGCAGTGGAGATCAGAATGAGATGAGTCAAGTCCACTAGACAAAAACAATTGCGGCAAAATTAATGATTGAGGGTATAAGGGGCGATTCCGTATCACACCTAAATGGCAAACCCCACTTCTAGTTGGTCAAAAGAAGGTATTACCCTTGCGATCACGTCCGAATACTAAACCTCAGTCCAATTTGGCAGTAACGCGTTTCATCATCATTTAGATATTGACCCTACAAAGACGTGACCTGCCATTTTTTTTTTTTTTTGGGTAAAAGTAAGCAATATATTGGGGAGGTCAAACTGTACAAGCAAAACGGCTCCAAAACTTGCACTCAAGATGAGCATGCTCATTATGAGTGGAAGGAAGCTGCGGAAAAAAAGCCAAGCGGCAATAACAAAACGACCAACAGAAGGCCAACGACAAACAATGTCTGGCAAAAGCAAACTAGCAACCAACGAGATGCCTACCTAGTCGGACTACGATTAGTGGTAGAGAAGATAATGGGGTCCACATTCCACGAGCGTTGCATCCTCCTGTTCCTGGTGTAGAGTCCTCAACATTCTTGAAGGTAAGAGTCCTCAACATCCTCCTGTGACCTGCTATTTTCATAAAGGAGAATTACAAAACAGTCATAAACCTTTTGTATTTATATCATTCAGTCCTGCTTGGCACTACATTTGTGCAGGTTCGGACTATCCATCTAATTTTGATTGGTAGGTACCGACGTGACGCTACTAGCGCGACATGGCATTTTTTAAATAATATTTTAATATTTTTTATAATTATTCTATTTTTTCCTTTTCTTTTATTTTCTTTATTTTTTTCCCTTCCCTTCCCCTTGGCAACCCTTGCTGGCACTAAGGGCAGGAGAAGGAAAAAAAAAAAAAAAAATAAAAGAAATAAAAAAAATTCAAAATATTAAAATATTATTTTAAAAATACAGGTTCTTTCCGTCATTAAAATTGGTTGGATGGATTGAAGCACAAATGCAAATGTTGAAGACTAAATTGACAAAAAAAAAGTTAAGTAAGACTCAATTGGTATAATTGTAATAAGTTTATGATTTTTTTTTTTTTGATAATTTCCTCCATTTTCATATAATATGGGAGCATCTCATGAAGCATGAGAGGTGGTCTCCTTCGCATCCTTCCCTCAGCTTTGGAAGCCCGCGATTGGATTGGCAACCAGAAAGAATCAACTTCTTTAATCTCCTCGAATGCATCCGTCGGAGAATAACTTAATCAGACGAGGGTTGATAAAAAGCACACAATATATACATATGGCTGGAATCTTTCCGGGAAACAGCGAGTGGAGGAAGTTGCTTTCTAAGTATCAAGAGATAATGCGTGAAGACATATCCTTCCGTGCTGGTACAAAAGGTAATCATCGCTTTAGTGCCCCACTAAGAGCTCATTTATCCTTAGTGGACTGGTGGGGCTGAACGGTGGACTTGGGTCCTCATATTCGATTGGACCCCTTGACACTCTCTCTCTCTCTCTCTCTCTCCTTTTTCTTGTTCATACTCTAGAAGCTCTGACCGAGGGATCGATTGAATATTCCCGATAGACTGCTCTCTCTCTCCTTTTTCTTGTTCATACTCTAGAAGCTCTGACCGAGGGATCGATTGAATATTCCCGATAGACTGCTCTCTCTCTCCTTTTTCTTGTTCATACTCTAGAAGCTCTGACCGAGGGATCGATTGAATATTCCCGATAGACTGCTTTTCGTATCGTGGGGTTGACTTCACCTGTCATTTCTCGAAGGCGGCCCAACACAACCTTTTCCTCCGGCACGTTCTGATTCATGCGTTGCTGGGCTTGCACACTATTCTTTCTTTTTAGCAGAAGCTGACTCGCACCCTTGGGATGTTTTTGTGAGTTAAAGGCGAGGCGAACTCATATGGAGTCCAGGTGTGATTGGCGTGGAATGTATCTTGCGTTTATGTAATCCACCGCATCGAAACCAAATGACTAACAGTTGAGCATTGATTCATATCGTTGACGACGGTGATATCGACCCCATAATAACTAGCTCTTCGTATCCGACAGGCTCATTGTATGTTTCTAATGCTTTACGGATATCCTTTGTATGATTCATTATTTTCCGACTCATGCATGTTGACATCTAAATTTTGGCGACCCAGTAAAAATTATGGATTAATTTTTAACCCCTAAAAAAATAATTAAATTACGTAGCATATAATTTTAGGAGCATTTATTATATTATATTAGATTATATTAGATTTGCATCGGATTGGTGATAGATGGGTTTGAATTGGTAGTTCTGAGCTTTAATTTGACGAGTTGGACTAAGCCCACGAAGAGAGCAAATTAGCCCTAGCCCGTTATCTTTTTTTGATGATTGAAAATTATCTAGTGAGAAATGAAGATTTGATATTTTCAGTGATATGATGGTGGATTACGAGCTCATCTTCACAAGATTTGGAATTCGAGAAAATCCTATTACGATCTTAAATCTTTGGTAATAGGTGATAAAATTGGTGGTGAATATTCAAAGAGATGAGGAAAATAAAAAGATTTTGTGTTTGGGAGGTTATAGGCGATCTTCGTGCATATTGAAAAAGGAGATAAAATATTCCACGAAGATCACATTCTTGGCCTATAAAAGGAGCCGTGTACGGAGAGAGAGGGGGCTTTTCTTTGTTTCTTTTGGGCTCAAAGAACACAAAAAAAGGCTCTTTTCGTTGGGGTTTTTCCTTTAGGGTTTCTTTTGGGTTTTGGGTCAAAAGTCAACAAAAAGTGGTCCTTTTTGCTGAAGAAGCTATAGAAGAGAAAGTACAGTAGAGAGAGAGACGGAAACAAAGCCAGAAAACACTGTTCTTCTTCCTCGCTGGTTCCTCTACTGCCGTGACCGATCTCTTGTGCCGCCAGTCTCCTCGTGCCACCCCCATGCGAACACCACCTGCAACGCCTTCTGTTGGATGAAATCCCTTAAAGTATTTTGAAGTTGACAAAACAAGTTTATCATTCTAGTCTGAGGACTTACAGTTATTCTGTTGACAAAGTCGAAGAACAAAATCTGAAGAACAAAGTCTGAAGAACAAAGTCACGAAGATCAAAGTACGAAGCTAGCAAGACTCAAGACTTATATTTCAAAGTCTACTCACATGGACGGGTTCCGGGACGACGTTTATTCGATCTTATACGATCTTTATTCTAACAGCTAGTGGATATCTTTCTCTTGGATTTAGCACTAAACGATCTAAGCTTTATATGGAATAAGTTTGGATTCCTTGACGACTTCGCAACTTATATTTGGAAGGATCTACTTATGGAAACCGAGATCGATTGTATGGGCGGCGGGATTGATGGGCTATCAACACTTACCTTAAAGAGCTCGAGATCTCTCTAATTGATTCTGTCCAACGGGTTGATTGGAAGAACTTCTTTAGAAGGTGCCAACGGTATTGAAGGCATGAAGAAGTATATAAGAGAGATGCTCTAGTTGTTGAAGGGTGCGGATAGAAGAATTCCAAAGTCGAATCTCCTTTTCTATTTTGCGATATCATTCTTTGAGCGTTACTTGTAATCAAGAAAAGAGATCATATTGTAGACCTTGAGGAAGTGTAGTAGAGTAATCTACACTTTGTGGACTCAAGAGTGTGAGATTTGTAATCACTCTTATTGATTCTTAGTGAAATCCAGCCAAGAAGGGCTGTCCGTGCGGGAGAGTGGACGTAGGCTTGATCTAAGCCGAACCACTATAAATGCGGAGTCTTGATTCTCTATCCCTAATCCTTCTATTGTTAAGCTGTTTTCATTTGCTGCAATCGTTGATTTTAAATTATTTATATCTCTACAGGTTTAGATTGTTAAAATCGCTTTAAACACCTATTCACCCCCCTCTAGGTGCTATTACTAGTCCTAACAATTGGTATCAGAGCTCGTGTACTTGTTTAAGAAGTGTCTTTACTTCTAAGTAAAAGATCTATGGCTAGTATGCTATCTACAGGGTTGGTTGAAGGTCAAAGTAATACCAGACCTCCATTATTTGATGGAAAGGATTACAGCATATGGAAAAATAAGATGAAGGCATTCCTAAGATCGAAAGATCTCTTGGAATGGGAAGTGGTTGATAAAGGAATCATTCCTGTTGCTGCATCAGACTCAGAGAGAGGAAAAGAAACTGCTGTTCCTACTCTTCTGACTCAAGAAGAAATCACCAAGAGACAGACTCTTGACGCCAAAGCTATTTACTCTTTATATTGTGCTTTATCTCCCACTTTGAGTATAACAGAATATCTTATTGTGATACAGCAAAGAAGTGCGGGATAGGCTTCACATCACCTATGAAGGGCGATCGTGTGAAAGAAACGAGGATCAACATTCTTCTTGGACAATATGAAGTCTTTAAGATGAGATCGGGAGAATCAATAAGCGACATGTTTAGTCGCTTTTACTGAAATTGTGAATGGTCTTGAATATCGGGGACATCCAATCTCGGGACACATGAAGGTTAACAAACTTCTTCGAGGACTCTCAAAAGACGGAACTACATAAAAACCTCAATAAGAGACGCGAGAGGATTGCTTCACTTTCTGTAGATGAACTGGTTGGGACTCTTCAATCCTATGAAGTGGAACAAACCAATGAAGAGGAAGATTCAAAAGGTAAGAAATCTATTGCCTTAAAGTCTAATGACTATTCGATGTTACGAGACTCGAAGAAGATCTAGATGATGAAGAACTGGCACTCATGATAAAGAGATTCGAGAAAGTTGAACGAGAAAAGGAAGGAAATTCAATTGGAAGAAACAAAATTCTCAAAGGTTTCAAAACAGTCAACGAGAGGAAGATGATTCTACTAAAAAGTAACTTGCTTTGAATGCAAGAAAAGGGACACATCAGACCCAACTGTCCTCTGTTAAAGAAGAGAAAAGGAAAGAGAAAAACGGGAAGGCACTCAAAGCGAGAGACTTGGAGTGATACAGAGTGTGAAAAAAGTGATGATGATTATGCCAATATCTGTTTAATGGCAAAATCAAACTCAGACTCAGACCTTGATTTAGATACAGACTCAGACAGCGAACTCGAGGTTGGTAACCTGAAAATTCCTGTTAAGGTTTCTAAATATATTGATGAACTTTGTCTTAGTCTGAAAACCTCTCTTAAGAGGATCTCCGAATTAAAAAAGGAAAATTCTGCTTTGAAGCAACAGGACAAACTTATGAAAGAAAAGTTTGAAAAGCTGGAAAAAGATTTTGTTGCTGTGAAAGAAAACTCATACATTATTTCAAATGAAAATAATCTTTTGAAAAATGATATGACAAAAATATCAAAAAGATTTTCAAATGGCTCTGAAAAGTTGGATAAAATTCTTTCGATACAAAGACCATACTTTGATAAGTTAGGTCTTGGTATGACTTACGAAACTATTCCGCTAATTGATTTTCCAAAGGTAAAGGAAAGAATCAAACGAGAGACCAGCCAGAGCTGTTTTATAAGAATCATTTCAGAAAGTGTTTGTAAAACCTGTTGGTAGAAATGCTTTGAAATGTTCCAAGTGTAAAAGCTCAGAACATTTTGAGAAAGAATGTCCTTTGGTTTGGAGACTGTTAAAAAGAGTCAGGCTAAGACTGTCTATTGTTCTAACACACGGACCCAAGATGGTATGGGTACCAAAAAGAGCTTGATTTCTGTTAATTGCAGGTTACTATCAAAAGAAGATTAAATGGTATCTTGATAGTGGCTGCTCAAGACATATATTTGGAGACTCAAGCTGCTTCATAAAACTTATCCGGATAGACGGAGGAAAAGTTTCCTTTGGCGGTAACAACAAAGGAAAGATTGCGGGTCGAGAACAGTGAAGATTGGAAGTTTGTCTATCAATAATGTTTCATTAGTTGAAGGATTAAATTACAACTTGCTTAGCATAAGTCAGTTGTGTGATTTTGGTTTCAAGATCAACTTTCAAGAAGAAACGTGCTCTGGAATCAGTAAAGACCTTACTCAATCTTTTACTGGTCGAAGACATGGAAATATCTATCTTACGGATGTGAATCAAGATAGATCACAGTGCTTAATATCTGTACAAGATGAAGCAAATCTTTGGCACAAAAAGCTAGGCCATATCAACATGAAACGGATCAACAAGATCTCTACAAAGAAACTTGTTCGAGGACTGCCCATTCTGAATTATTCAAAGTCGATCTATGTACACCATGCGTCTTGGGTAAACAGGTTAGAAACTCTTACAAATCGATAAATAAAGTTTCCACTAACCATGTATTGCAGCTTTTGCACATGGATTTGTTTGGACCTACCGAACGAAAAGCATTGGTGGTAAAGGTTACGTCGGTAATAGTGGATGACTATTCACGATTTACACAGGTCTACTTTCTTTCAAGTAAGTCGGAGACTTTCTCTCTCTTTTCAAAGTTTGCTAAAAGGTGCAGAATGAGAAAGGTCACACTATCTCAAACATTCGTACAGACCATGGAGGTGAGTTTGAAAATCAAGACTTTGCTAAATTACGTGATGAATTTGGTTTTCAGCATAAATTCTCCTCTCCATATACACCAGAACAGAATGGGGTTGTGGAAAGGAAGAATAGGTCTTTACAAGAAATGGCAAGAACACTTTTAATTGGAAATAATATTTCTTCTAGGTTTTGGGCTGAAGTGTTTCATTTGCTTGCTATATTATAAACCGTGTGTTTTTAAGGCCAATTCTTGAGAAAACCCCTTATGAAATTTTTAAAGAAAAGAAACCAATAGTTTCTTATTTTCAAGTATTTGGTTGCAAATGTTTTATTCTAAAGAGTGCTAATGATCGTGTTGGTAAGTTTCAAGAGAAATCGGATGAAGGATTTTTCTTGGTTACTCAACTACAAGTAAAGCCTGAGTTTTCAACAAGAAGACTCGGACTGTTGAAGAATCAATGAATGTCAAATTTCAAGACTCTCCACAAGTTCAGCAGATCTGGCGAAGATTCGAATCTGCTCCGAGACCTTGCTAGACCAAACTCCCTTTGAAGCAATTACTAAATCAAAATCGGTACAACAAGCTGCGATGAAGAATCTACTCAAGAAGAAGATCAACAATCTATCGGGCCCGACCAGCAAGCTGGAAGCACAAGTCTAGTCATCTGAAGAACTCATTATTGGGAACATTAATGAGGGAATTCGAACAAGATCCAAAAGGCGAGAAGAGTCTAGTCTTTGTTGCTCTTATTTCGAAATAGAACCCAAGAATATTGAAGAAGCCTTAGCGATGAAAGCTGGATTGAAGTAATGCAAGAAGAGCTCGAGACAATTCAGTATTAATGACGTATGGGAATTGACTCCCAAACCTAAAGGTAAATCGGTTGTTGGAGCTAAATGGGTTTTCGAAACAAAGTTGACGAGAAAGGCAAAGTAACGAGAAACAAAGCAAGACTCGTGGCTAAAGGATACACGCAAGAGGAAGGAATAGACTATGATGAGACTTACGCTCCGGTAGCAAGGTTAGAAGCAATCGGACTATTACTTGCTTTTGCTTGCTATAAGAATTTCAGGTTGTTTCAAATGGATGTCAAAAGCGCATTCTGAATGGATTTATTCAAGAAGAAGTCTACGTAGAACAACCTCCTGGATTTGAAGATTCAAAGAAACCAGACTACGTGTTCGGACGAAGAAAGCTTTATATGGATTAAAACAAGCTCTCGAGCTTGGTATGAAAGGCTAAGTAATTTCTTAATTCATAGTGGCTTTTCTAAAGGTAAGGTAGACACTACTTTGTTCATTAAAAAAGAAGGTAAAAGTTTTCTACTTGTTCAGATTTATGTTGATGACATCATATTTGGATCATCTAATGAGACTTTGTGCAAGGAATTTTCTAAGTCTATGCGGGATGAATTCGAGATGAGCATGATGGGTGAACTATCCTTTTCCTTGGTCTTCAAGTCAAACAACTAAAGGAGGGAATATTCATTCATCAAGAGAAGTATGCAAAAGAACTTGTTAAAAGTTCGGTCTGGAAAGCGCAAGAAACCGACATACCAATGTCAAGTTCCTTGAAAATAGACAAAGACGAAGCGGGGAAGAAAGTTGATCAAAAACTATACGGGAGTATCATTGGATCACTTCTTTATCTTACGCATCCGGACGACATATTATTTAGTGTTTGCATATGTGCTAGGTTTCAATCGATCCTAGAGAATCTCATTTAAGTGCTGCAAAACGTATTATTAAATATGTTGCTACTCTTTGCTAAGATCGGTCTTTGGTATCCCAAAGAAGGAGACTTTACACTTCTTGGCTATTCGACGCAGATCTTGCAGGTTGCGAGTTGAAAGAAAAAGCACTTGGGTACTTGTCAATTGCTTGGAAACAGGGCGGTATCTTGGTTTTCAAGGAAACAAAGTCTTGTGGCTCTCTCAACGGGAAGCGAGTACGTAGCCCTTGGGAGTTGCTGTTCACAAATACCGTGGATAAAACAACAACCGCAAGACTTTGGCATTGAAGACTCTTGCACAGAAATTAGATGTGACAACACCGGTGCAATCAATCTTACAAAGAATCCTATCCTACATTCAAGAGCAAAACATATTGAGATTCGACATCACTTTATAAGAGATCATGTTCAGAACAAAGAAGTCTTGATACAATTCATAGACTCAAAGAATCAAGCGCGAGACATCTTCACAAAGCCACTTGATAAAAGCTTGTTTGAGTCTATTCGCTCAAGACTCAATATTTTATCTCTTGAAGAATGCTTTGAAGTTCGGACTCGGTAACTAAAGTCGACGAGTATCAAACTCAAAGGTTAAAAGAGGCGAGTATACGAATCGACACATTTGTAAGTCCATTTACTTAAACGAGTCTTATTGATAAGGTAAGACTATTTATCTATTTTAAGTCGGTTATTATTTTTAAGAGAAGTGGTTATCATTTTATTAAGGCGGTTATTTTTCAAAAAGGAAAATTCAAGATTCTCAAAATATACGACGCTTGGTTTTCCCCGTACTGTCATACTTATACATCTCTTCTCCTTCGTTTTCACTTTACTCAAAAAACCCTAGATCAAAAGTTTTCTTTGCTCTGCAATTTTTCTCTCCAAAACTTCTTCGTTTCAAAGTTTCCAACTTTCTTGCGACACAAGTGAAAAAGTCTCTCCAAAGAAAAGCACAATGTCGTTTCGGAGGAAGTCTTCCGAGAATAGCAAACGAGGGGACCACAAGGATCTGGTGAGGGTCCTACGCATTTTGATCTCACCGAGGAAAGCGACATTCCTACTGAGCAAACTCCTCTTCAACCGGGCCCTCAAGATGAAACGATTTATGAAGATATCGAACCAGTAAGAACTCTTAAACCTGCCTTTGTTTACAAACTATACTGCGCTAAAGGAAGGTGGTTCTGCTATGTCTTTTGTGGATGAGTTTCTGAAAGAGAAGGGTTATAGAAACGAGACGCACTTTCGATTTGTTATGGAAAGATCTGGAGTTGTGCTGAGGGAACATTTTGTAAGAGCATTTGCAAATTTCCCTAGTGACCCTAGGTTTAGTAGTATGAATCGGCTGAAGGAAAGGATGATGATGAAAAGATGTTCATACACTTTAAACCATGGATGGGTGTGGCTGCGAGCCTTAGAGGGAAGAAGGATGAATTGTTCCGCTCGGATGAACACAGAAAGAGATATGAAAAATTGCTGAAGCGTGGGGTGATGAACCCACGGGCGTGGATTTCGACTTTCTGGACTTGTTGAGTATAAATCTGCGAGAGAAATTTGAAAAGCTCCAACTCTATCATTCTGCACTGAGGCGTGACACGGCACATTCTGAATTGATTTGCTTATTTCTACTCAAATATCAGTTTCATTGATGCAAACGACTTTACTTTCGGCGTGAGGGACAAAGAGTATGTCATTGATAAAGACTTAATGGCTGATGTGCTTGGTGTGGAAAGAGGGGTTTTCCAACCAATCGGTGTGTCACGTCGGCCATGCTACTCTTGATCTAGCAAAGGACAGAATTGCGAAGGAAGACTCTCTTACTCCGAATGAATGCAACAAATACTTTGCTGCATAAGATTGTAATCAACTGTCTAAGACCCAAATCGACATCCAAGACAGATGTATCAATTTCTGAAGCCAAGTTGATGTTTGCCATCAAGACTGGAGTAAACTTCTCTTTACCACATACCATCATCTTTCACATGTATAGATGCATGGTTAAGGACAAAGGAAAGCTTCCTTATCTTTGCTCTCATTACTCGTCTCTTCAAACATCTACACATTCAACCTCCTCACATTCTCACGGTGAAGACCATTGATAAAATGGTCATCGGGCTAGGATGATTACCAAGATGCGTTTGAAGGAGCTTAGCAAGAAGCTGGAAAAATTCAAAGAAAAGACTCTGCCAAGATCGGACCAGACTCATCGGCGGCCAAAGGAAAGGGAAAGAAGCTGTGACTAGTTCTACCAAGAAGCGAAGGGCAATCATCTTGGAAGATGAAGATGATGAGGATGCAATTCCTATCTCTACTCTAATTTCTCAATTTACTGCATCTATACCAACTGTTTCAGAACATCAAGTTGCAGAGAAAGAGAAAGAGGAAGAAAAAGAGAAAGAGGAAGAAAGAGAGGAAGAGGAAGAAAGAAAAGAAGAGAAGGCAGATGAACCAAAAAGAACAGATTCTCCAGCAGAAAAGGAGGATTTACAACACCCCGCCACCGAGGAAACGCCTCGAAAGAAGAATTCTTTTCTCCACCGGAAGACATGGACACAAGGGGAGATAAAAAAGAGAAAATACACCTCTTCGGCTGACTTTCGAGAGAAGAGGATGCTCAAACAGTGTTAGTCGATCACCTCCGATGCTGAGGATATTCATGCTGCACAGTTTCTGAAGGAGAGGCATCTTCTCCCACACTTTGAACCTCCTGCTGACATTCATACTGGCTTGACTCCACCATCAGACCAAGTTGAAACAAGAACTCAGACTGAAAACTCTGGAAATTTTCAAAGGTTGCTTGAGCTCATCTTGGAACTTAAAGGTCAAATTTATGCCATGGGATATGAATTTCAGACCTTGCGGAGAATGAAAATCATGCAATGTTCATCACTTTGCATGATCGGATTAAAGATGTTCGGCGTCGAGATTCAAGAAAGCGCAAAGGGTACTACTCTCACCCAAGTACGGGAAGATTTGAGGAAGCTGGAAGACACCGGTGTGAAGTCTATGGAAGACTTTCAACTTGTTCGCATTCCTCGAGCTCCTTGATTTTTATGCGACAAAAAAGGGGAGAAGACCTTGCAGATTTTGATTTTTGATTTTCTCAAAACCCAAACCCCAATTTTTTTATTTTTATTGCTTGCTATCTTGACTTTGACTTGAGTTCTTTAACGTTTGCAGTTTTGGAATGTATGCTCTCTATGGCAATACTTTAAGCTTCGTAAATTTGATAGTACTTGTCTGTTTATGACTAATGAGGTTTCGGTGAATGCGGATCTATGTACGGGGAAAGTACGTATGCAGGGATATACGTGTACAGGATAACTTTTACTATCTTATTTAAATCTTTTATGATGCTTGCTTAAAAGTTGTATTGCAGGGCGATAATATTCAAATCTGCAGGAAAGTTTTGTCACCATCAAAAAGGGGGAGATTGTTGGATGAAATCCCTTAAAGTATTTTGAAGTTGACAAAACAAGTTTATCATTCTAGTCTGAGGACTTACAGATTCTGTTGACAAAGTCGAAGAACAAAATCTGAAGAACAAAGTCTGAAGAACAAAGTCTGAAGATCAAAGTACGAAGCTAGCAAGACTCAAGACTTATATTTCAAAGTCTACTCACATGGACGGGTTCTAGGACGACGTTTATTCTGATCTTATACGATCTTTATTCTAACAGCTAGTGGATATCTTTCTACTTGGATTTAGCACTAAACGATCTAAGCTTTATATGGAATAAGTTTGGATTCCTTGACGACTTCGCAACTTATATTTGGAAGGATCTACTTATGGAAACCGAGATCCCGATTGTATGGGCGGCGGGATTGATGGGCTATCAACACTTACCTTAAAGAGCTCGAGATCTCTCTAATTGATTTTGTCCAACGGGTTGATTGGAAGAACTTCTTTAGAAGGTGCCAACGGTATTGAAGGCATGAAGAAGTATATAAGAGAGATGCTCTAGTTGTTGAAGGGTGCGGATAGAAGAATTCCAAAGTCTGAATCTCCTTTTCTATTTTGCGATATCATTCTTTGAGCGTTACTTGTAATCAAGAAAAAGAGATCATATTGTAGACCTTGAGGAAGTGTAGTAGAGTAATCTACACTTTGTGGACTCAAGAGTGTGAGACCTGTAATCACTCTTATTAATTCTTAGTGAAATCCAGCCAAGAAGGGCTGTCCGTGCGGGAGAGTGGACGTAGGCTTGATCTAAGCCGAACCACTATAAATCCGGAGTCTTGATTCTCTATCCCTAATCCTTCTATTGTTAACTGTTTTCATTTGCTGCAATCGTTGATTTTAAATTATTTATATCTCTACGAGGTTTAGATTGTTAAAATCGCTTTAAACACCTATTCACCCCCCTCTAGGTGCTATTACTAGTCCTAACACCTTCTGTTGCCGCTTGTGAGTTTGCGTCGCCGCTACTGCCCAGAAAACACGATGCTGCCACAGCCACCGTCTCCGCCTGCACCTGCACCTCTGCCTCGGTGTCCCCTGTTGCCCGAGCCGTCGGCCACTGCTGTTTGACCCCTCATGACACCAGCAACTTGCGAAGTCGTCGCCGTCCTGGCGGTATCTCCGCTTTTGCCTAGAAGCCACGACGCTGCCTCGCTAGCTGTCCATGACCGCCTGGCGCCAGCCTGCGCCCGCCTCTCCACTCGAGCGTCGATGCTGTTGCAGCTCGCGCCACCGCTCGCTTGTTTGCGACTGGTCGGTGTCTGAACACAACAGCTCCAAACTGTTGTGCCCCCTCCGAGCGATGCCACCACAGTAGCCCTCCGCTCGTAGCAGCCTGCCGTCGATCCCCTCGCCGGAGCTCCAAACGGCAAGCCACCACCCTTGGCTGCCCGCCACCACAGTGACCCATCCTCAAGCCACGTTGAGCCTCTGTTGTGATTCTCAAGTCGTTGATTGACTTTAGTATGATGTTGTGCTTTTGGTTGTTTTGGCATGTATGCCTGTTTTTTTCCATTGTATGTACCTAGTTATAGTTCTTAGATTAGGTTTAGATTAGAATCCTGAAAATGAAAAGGACACGAATATGGTGAAGGTCAATGTCCATTCCAACTATTATTATGTACCATTCATCCCCGACAAATGTCTTGGGTTCTTATCGTCGTATAAAAACCTGATGAGTTGTGGGTTCTTTTCTTTCTTGTTCTTTAATTCTATCTCTCTCTTTATCTTTCTTAGGATTGCATTATAGATTTATTGCTTTCCTTGATTGTTTACTTATTGTCTCGCAATTTCAATTCAATTGATTGTTTTTTTTTTTCTCATTTTTCTAGAAATAGAATAGCATATAAATGACCAACCACGCATGATCGCCTAGTTTAGGATAAACGATCTTGAAGAAGTAAACAGATATGCATGGACGCATTAGGTAAACACAACATATTATTAGGTATCGAAAGGGCGCTAATAGAAATATTAGTGTAACCTAAATCCCCGAACCTAGATATCTGGTTGCGTAGGCATCAAGAGAATATTCTTGACCCTCGATTGGGTTTTCTAGCTGACCCCCAAAAATGAGGCTAGTGGCGACTCCGTCTTATTTTTCGGTTGTCTTAAATAACTAGACCGTATAAATAAACCCGTCGCACGGGGTACGAGTCTTGATAAGACTCACCATGGTTTAACATATTTGCATATGGAAAATTCTTAAAGGATGAAGTGACGTCATCCTTAGGAAGAAGAGTACTAGAAGGAGGGCTATTATGGTAAGGGTACCCTTAAATCCGATATTCACACGAGACCTCTCTTGAAATGTGTCGCCTGTGTGGGTACAGGTTGTGACACTCCGCTGTCACGCGGAGTATGAGTTTGGGAGAATTCACGACCTTGTAGAGGGAAATTACAAGAAATTCGATCTAATAGATGAGGTGATGACGTCCTTTGGAACACAAACCATGAGAGAACTCTCATGGTTAAGTACCACTAAATCCAACCTTTCCCCTTTCCTTTCCTCACGAAAGGGATTGAGTCCCGAAGGTTATTTGATTCAAAAACTGGGTGTAAGCAAATTCAGCTTGAGCCAAAGTGAGGTCCCATTAATGTTGGTTACTTCCAATTATGCTCTTTAAAAGATTTCACAAATTTCGATTAAAAACTTCAATTTGCCCATTGGTTTGGAGATGATGCAAAAGATGTGTCTACGGCAGATAATTAGGGTATCGATAAATAAGATGCTAAAGGATGGAGACTAATCAAGGAGCACTTCACGAAGCAATTTGCGTAGTTGGCCAAGTCGAGGGATATGGAACGATTTGTGGCAGATGGGATTAGAAGAAATCCAATGACAAGTGACATCAAAACACCCGACTCTCAAAATTGAGATGAAGGACAACTTTGGACTATATCTTAAATTAGAGATAAAGTGCAACTTTTCGCTATATCTCAACTTTGGTAGGCTTACAATGTCGTGCAGGCTTACATCTTTACATAACAATTGCGACACTTAATTTATTCATTGATCCATGAAGATGCTCTTTATCTCTCAATACTAGAGTCTTAGGTGCTTTTTTTGGGGACTGTGTTTCATTGAAAAGTTGTCAATGAATTACCTTTCAAAATATGGTTGGATTGATACATGAATCAACATAGGTATGAAGGGCTCTTCCAAAAAAAAAAAAAAAAAACATAGGTATGAAGGGTATTTTGTTGATTTTGAATAAGAAAGTAAATGACAAGAAATTTAAAATTATGAAAACTAGAGGCAACCGTGGTTAGTCATTTAAACTATAACAAAGTAAAGATAAAGGAAAAGTTGCAAAGAATGTTAAGTTCTGTGATTGATTGAGGGTTTACAAAGAGTATATTTATAGTCCACATTTGAAAATTACAGACAGTTATTGAATTTGAAAAGATACCTTCCTAGTCCTATCTTCAAAATGAATAACTTCCTAATTCTATATGTGGTTACAAGAAGTTACAAAAATATTTCTCCACAATAAGGTATAAAAATCCTACAATAGCAGAAATAAACATAATCACCCAACAATTATATTTTTGTGTTGAGTAGTGTTGTTAATAACTTCCTTGGCAAGTTATTGATGCTCTTCAAGTTGTCGACTGTTGTTTTCATCTATGATTTTTTTTGTTCATCAATTTCTATTATTAAATATGTCACTTGTTGATTATAACTTAAAATTGATCATTTTTTTGTGTCAACATATACCCATATATTTATAGAATTGAATGATTCATCCATCATTCGATCCTTTTAAATTTGATAATCAAGGATCATCGCATGCCCTCTTGTCATTGGCAAATTTGATTTTTTTTTCCTGCTGAATTGCCTCTTGAATTGTTTTCTTGAACTATAAATTGAATTATTCATCCATCATTCGATCCTTTTAAATTTGATAATCAAGGGTCATCGCATGCCCTCTTGTCATTGGCAAATTTGATTTTTTTCCTATTGAATTGCCTCTTGAATTGTTTTCTTGAAAATAATACAATTACCCATGTTATGACTCCATGAATGGCGCTACTTGCAATATTTCTCATTTACTATATCTTCTTTACTCAGGATAACATGGCATCGCGTTAACTTTGTAAGATTTCTTTTAGAAGTTAACCAAAGATTTTGTTCAACTTATTAATGTTGAATGAGTAAACTTTAGTATCTTTAGCCCTAGCCATTTTTTTTTTCTTTTTGGCATGCTTATAGGATCGATAAATGTAAGGCTTACTGAGCATTGTATTTTCAACATTTATTTCAATATTTTCATTCGGGTTAAATTCATACTTTGACTCAAAATGTTCCATTAAAGGCACGTTTTGTGCAAAGTTTTCAAGTCCTTAAGAAGTTACATAAATTTAGACACTCTCATTGCCAATTGAAACAAATGGGCAAAGTCTTGGCTTTGAAATACTTTGACACCTAGACTGATAGAATGCCAAAATTTGGTACGGGGGATACTTAAGTGCCGAAACTTAAGAAAAGTATACTTAAGTGTCAAAATTGGAGCAAACTAGATCAATTAAGCGTCAATAACAAGAAAATTTGGCCAACATGCTGATGTGGCGTTTTTCCGGCGAGACGAGTGCAAAACGATGCTTTTTTGCATGCTGGTGTGATTAGACAAGTGCAAAAATGATGTTATTTTGCTAACATGGCTAGATAATTAATATAAAAATTAATTAAATTAAATTTAAAACTAAATTATAAAAGAAGAATAAGAAGATGAAGATGAAGATTGCAAAAGGTGAGGGCTCAGCTGCCGCTATGGCCTCCCTACTGTCACTAGGAAGGGTCAGCAACGGTGCAAGAAGGGTTGGCTAGGGCGAGGGTGACCTTCGTCGACCGATGGCGAGGGCTTGCGAGCCTTCTCCTAGACTTGGCCCGATGACCCTAGCTGATTGGGGGTGAGAGCCGCGGCTGACCCTTTCCCCACCATTGTTGACCCTTCTCAGCAATGGCAAGGAGATGGTGGCGACGGTGAGCCCTTGTCGTTCTACAATCAGACTTGTTTTTTGTTTTTTGTTTCTTTTTTAATAATTTGATTTTAAATTTAATTTAATTAATATTTATATTCAAATTCAAATTCAAAGCACAACGTCATTTTAATGCTTCTTCGGTGAGTCGGCTTTCTAGCAAATCACATAGGCGAGTAATATTAATAAAAAATTATCACAAGAGTTTTGGCCATGATGGCTGGATTTGGCATTCGGGTGTCCCAATTTTTTTTAAAAAAAGTGTCACTAAAGTGTATATTTCATAATTTTTGGCATTTAAGTATCCCATTGTGCCAAGTTTTAGCACTCGCGCTGTTTTTTTGCCCAAATATTTCTCTTAAATTGAATTTCAATCCATCGAAAGCCAAATTCATGAAATATTTTTCTAAGAATAAGGGCATTTATTCTTAACCCTCTTAAACTAAGCAACAAATTGATCGATTGACTCAATTGTATTGGTAGAATCTAGCTAAATCAATAAAACAATACTTCAAGTATTATTCCATGAAACTAAGAATAGAATTGTCATTCCATCTCTTCCCAATTACACGATGAATTAGGTAATAAATTAATGTATTGGGTAAAAACATTTTTTGAGAAACACAAATTTTTTTTTTTTTTTAAAATCTAAGTTCTACGATTTCATTTGGTCCTGCTTCCCCACACTGGACTATAAAATGAACAATGTGTTGGATGGTCAATTTTCCATCTTGCATTAAAAACAACAAAGTCTGACATTTTGAAACTTCTTGAAAAAAAAAAAAAAAAAAGGTTGATTATCGATCCATTCAGCATATGGCTTCCTATAAACAAGAATGATAACACCACTATTTAATCCCAATTATTGTTGAACTTCTTCGACAAACTATGCTAAGCTCAATTATGGATTTGGTTGGCCATCTTGGCCCCTGGGTGATAATGTTGGTCTTGCTAATTTATCTATTTTTGTAAATAGTTTTGAGATTTAAATAATATTCTTAATTTTTCTGAAAAAACAAAACTTTTCTTTAGCTTTTAATTTAACTGAAACAAACGGACCTCACAAATGTGAAAGACTTGACAAAGGTGGAGATGAGAATGAGATGAGTCAAGTCCAGTAGCAGAAATTGGTTGCAGAAAAAATTGGTGGTTTAGAGTATACAAGGGTGTGGTTTCTCATGACACTAAACAGCAAACCCCACTTCCATTTTGTCAAAAGAAGGAATTACCCGTTGATCACGTCCGCAAAATAAACAGTAGTGCAGTTCATTAGGCAATAACCCGTTTCATTAAGTAGAAACTGCCCAACGCCTAAATTTTGTCTATCATAGTTAATCAATTATCGCATTAGAAAATTAGGAGTCAACTCTGAACTCTAAATAAAAATAACTTGTGTTTGCATTATACATGTTAGGAAAATTCTTATTTAGTAATAATAAGCCCACACAAATTGCATTTCAACCGGTTTGGTTATAAAAATGTTGAATGGGTTAAAAAAGGCAGGCCCTAAATTGAATTTTCAAGATTAAGCCCACGAGCATAAAATTGGGCCAACCTTATTGAAGGCCTATAGTGGCCAAAAAATTACATGTGCATATGGGGTTCTGAACTTGGAAAGACTGCCCTTCTTGACCAAGTAAGGTTATCATCATTGAAAATTTCAAATATATGGGAATTAGAAAGGTAATATTTCGGTGAATGGATCCACATATTCTCTCGGACTAAATTAGGAAACTGAGGGATTCCTTATTCTTGCCAAAAAAACAGAAAGCCGGCGAAGGTCTGGAAGCGTTGGGTAAGGGCAACCTATAGATATATAAACACATCATCGGAAACTTGGCCAGACACTGGGTTTTCTTCTCTTCAACATAGATCATTCACGAAGAGCACGATAAACCGTTCCCATCACAGATGAGCACACTCAAATTCAATTGGGTCTCGTTTTTTCAACGTCTATCATCCACGCACATTGAGTCATCTCACTTCAATCAGTCATCCACGTCCAATCAGTACCCATATACAATCTGCTCCCTCTCTCGACAGCCCCTCCAGTGTAGAACCTTCACCACGACGCCGGATCCACTCATTCATAAGTGCCAGTTCCCAGCTCTTTCGCACGAAACTCAAACAAATGAATGGGGAGAAACTTGAAGCAAAGGAAGCCTCTCTCTCTCTCTCTCTCTCTCTCTCTCTCTCTCTCTCTCTGCATCATTGCTAGAATCACCTCTCTCTCTCTCTCTCTCTCTCTCTCTCTCTCTCTGAATCATTGCTAGAATCACCTCTCTCTCTCTCTCTCTCTCTCTCTCTCTCTCTCTCTGAATCATTGCTAGAATCACATATTTTTTGTCGATGGAGTAACTTCATGACTAATCTACTAATGAATGATAGATTTTCAATGCTCAATGTTTATATGTTGTCCTATCTTTCGACTATGAACACATTTTGAAAGTTACTAATCAATTGACTAGATGAATTCATTAACAATAAGTTTTTGAAAGTTGGATAGAAAATACCATTATCCCTTGAATTTCCAATGATATGCGCTCTTAGGAGAATAGTAACGACCCGATCACATAGCAGAACAAAACAATCACCCTTCTTGTGCAAATCTAATAGGAAACAATATATAAGATGATTTTTTTATGTGGAAAACCTCCTTGATGTGAGATAATAAAAAACCACAAGACCGGAGTCTGCCCAAAATTCTTCATTATCAACAAAGCTAGGTGAACAAAGTTCTATTCTAGTAACATTAGAGGTTCGGTTCAAGAACATCATTTTTGGTAATATGCATAAATTTCATAAGAGATCAATGATAAATCTCACCAAAAACGCAGGTTTGGTTCAACCATGAAAAACTTGATGTAGGGAGCTCCAAGTGAAAATCAAATTGATTAGATTCAAGAAGAAAATGCCACGGACATGCTGACCAAATTTCAGCTTAATCAGACTATGAATCGACCTCTAACATCAATTTGATGTAAATCAGATACTACCCTCAATCCAGATTTTATACTCTCTTTTTTTCTCTTATTACACCATCTCAACTTTCTTTGTAGCTATCATTTAAAAGATAATAGGAAATCTTATTTTTTCGTATGAATGATCATATAGGCTTAAGTTTTTGGGCTTGTAATTCATTGAACTTCCGTCATATGGGAGTGAATCCAGCCAACATGCACAGCTCCACTCATCCTATCAGCTGCCCCTGTTTCTACTATCCACTTGCAGAGCCCAATGCTTGCCATCGTCCCTACCCGCCTAGACTTGTCTTGCAGCCGCGCCAAGCCCCTCCAGCGAGCCTTCCATAGTACGGCAGGCCACCACAGCTCTGTTAGCACTCCACCGAGCCAGATTCTTCTCTAGCCAGTTGCCCACATAAGCCTCGCCACGTCTGCCCACGGCTGCCAATGACTCCAGCGTGTTGAGCATCTCCCCACAGGTTTTTCTTATGATCCCAACAACACTCAACAGCACCACCTGCCACCACAACACTACTACTCTACTAGCATCTCCGGCGTCCTTGCAGCCCTTCCATTACGCCTTGCCAGTCCCTGAGCTGCTATAGTTCAGTACTTCGCCGTGCTAGAGTAGTCTCCATCACTGCTCTCTAACTTGGCAACATTCCATCTCCGCTGGTCACCGCAAGCCATGGCCGTGCTCCCTGCCACGCTTGGATCCTGCGGCTTGATGTTGGCGAAACCCTAATTGATTCTATAATATTGATATAAATGCATGTCAGATAGCATTAGAACCCTAGATTATTTCATTAAATTTTAATTATATCCTTGCATTACCCAAGGCAGTGTTAGGGCGTCGGACCTTTGACCCTAAAGGGATCCTTAATATTATCGCGTGTGTTTTGTAAGTGGACAATTAAATAAATTTTGATTGCTTCAAATAATGTGTCAATTGATTTGGTTAGTGATTTTTGGATAGGACATATATTTCGATGTATTATAAGATTGTTATTGTCATGTACATCGCATGTCATATGGCACCGACACACTCATAATTCATAATTTCATGAAGTAATTCGGTTGAACAGATCGGTCGTGAGATCAATATGGCTATTGACAAAGTGACATGATGGACACCAATGGTTTTATATCGCAATTATAGAATGCCGAACACCTAGAGTGCCAAAACTTGGTATAAGGGAACATTTAAATACTAAAAGTTAGGAAAGTGACATTTAAGTGCTAAAACTAGAGTAAAATTGATTAGTCAAGTGCCACCGGCGAGAAAATCTAGCAAAAATACTGACGTGGCGACTTTCTAGCAAGGCAAGTGCAAAATGCTCAGGTGGCCAGACAAGTACAATAACGACATCATTTTGCTATTGACGTGAAAAAATAATTAATATAAAACTTAATTAATCAAATTAAAAATGAAATTAAAAAAGGGGAGGAAGAAGAAAAACAATTAAAGGCGGCTAAGGACTTAGTCCTCGTCGCCACCGCCACCTCCTCTCCGTTCTTGGGAAGGGTTGGCGACGGTGGGGGAAGGGTCGACTAGGGTTGCCGGGCCCTAGCTAAGGACCTGGGCTAGGGCAAGGGTCAACAACCCTTGTCAAATCAAGGGGAGGGTCACGACCCTTACCCTAGATCTAGGTGAGGGCTTGTAGGCCGTCGCCTCCAGTCGGCCAAGGTTGCCGGCCCACAACTAGGTCCCGGCGGCTTGGCCGACCCTCCCTCCATCGTCGCTAGCCCTTCCCGACGATGGCAGGGAGGCGGCGGCGATGAGGGCTAAGTCCTTAACTGTCTCCAACTATTCATCTACTTCATTCTTTCTTTATTCTTTCCTTTTAAAAAAAATTATAAACAATTAAATTAAATTAAATTAAATTAAATTTTATATTAAAATTCAAATCTTCGCCAAAACGACGTACTTTTTGGGTTTCTTTATTGAGTCAGCTCTCCAACAAGCCATGTAAGCAAGAAAAATTAATAAAAAATTGCCACGTAAAGTTTTCTGCAAAGTTCGCTGAAGATGACACTCAAGTGTCCAATTTTTCAAAAAAAGTGACACTTAAGTGTCACTTTCCTAACTTTGATATTCGAGTGTCATTTCGTCTTTAAGTTTTAGTATTTGGGTTGTACTTTTGCTCGTAATTATAGATACCGTTGAGATCAACAACTATAGATAATGATTATTGATGATCATGGAATACAGTTGTCAATATATGATGGTGAATGATTGACAAAGTTATCGGTTTGATGATAAAACGAAAATTTGACCAGTGTTATGGTAAATTTAGCCATGTATTGGACGCAAGGAAATGGAGACAGAAGTGAAGATAACTATTGAAGAGGAAGATATCCACGGTTAAACCCGATGGCACTTATCTATTCATTTACGGATAAAGTCGATGTTCCATCGTGGGCCAAGGATTGTGGAATTGCAATTGTCATCGCTTGTCACCGCGTGTAGAGTATTAATTGCTTGTAAGCTATTATTTTTAGTAGTTTATAAAAGACAGCGTGCAGTGATTTTAAGAGGGACCACGATAATCGAGAACAAATTCTCTATGTATTGTCAGTTTATCATTATATATATCCAATTTCCTGTATTAGCAGTACTTTCCCTTTAAATTTATTGTTTTTCATCCTCGTTATGCAATTCAATTCATGTCCGAATCGCCACTGAACTCTTTTAACAAAAAACCGAAGATCAACCTTTTATTTTTGCCACTAAATGGGACAAATCCTGATTTGTAGTGAAACAATATGCAATTATTCAGTCCGATCATTTCTTGCAGGCTCATGGTAGTTCGTATCACGCTATATTTCGATTGCCTATTTTTCTTAATTACTGAGAGCTCATTCCAACAGTCTAAGCCAACTCAATGAAGAAAGTCAGCTGCGCAGCTTTCGGACGATTGGAAGGTGCATATATTATATTGTGTGTGTGTGTGTGTGTGTGTATATTAGAGTCTTTGAGCTTCCAAGAATGCATAATTTGATGAAGCCGAGGATATGAATGATGTATTAGATTAAATTCACGTTTGTCTAAATGCTGGTTGTTTTCTGTCAGGCGTTTTGTCTCCGGATGAAGAATTAGGTCCATAAAGAAACAAGTTCTCACTCTCACTATATTTCTACAATGCCGTAATCCCCTCATTCTGAACCTCTATTACTTTATTCACAAAAGGGTTTGTTTTATATATTTTCCTGTTCTTGTTTCTCAAGTGAAAGCAATGCCATCCCTTCATTAAAACAGCTAGCTCAGGTGCTTCTCTTGCTTGACGTCAATCCTTTCATTAATTGAAACTTACCCTTGAAAGTGGTCATCATCCAGTCGTCTCATTTAGGCTAATGGGGTTGAAAAGGATATGGTGCAAATCCGATTACCTGTATTGCAAAGATGATTCGCGACAATTGCCGAGAAAGAAAGAAGCTGACCATATCATTAGCCATTTGAAAAGATGCTGACATACTTTCCAGCAAACTTTGAACATTTTGACAAGCCGACTGATTCACGATATACATAGAGAGCTCGCCAATGTAAATTTATTCCAATTTCTTAGAAGCAGAACATATACTCCATATATGTAATGCAGAAACTGTACATAAAAGCATTTTTGGGACATTGATCATCGTTTTCACTATGCTTTTCCAGAACAAGCTTGAATAGAAGCTGCTTCCATACCGTCCTTGTCTACTCCAGTGTTGCACATGTTTGCCATGGCTCTTGTGTATTGCATTCCATACTCGGTCAGCCGTCCACAATATTGCTCATAAGTCCTCACCTATACGTCACAATGAACAAATCCGATGTTGGAAACTATTTACGAGATAAATTAGCCGTGATTACACATGTATCATGCAGGGATCAGAGAATTAATTGATGAAGAGATCATCGAGACTCACGAATGTCTTGAGGCAGTCCCAGTCATCAACAACAGGTTGGTCTTCAGGTCGAACATCAGTCAACATGCTTGCAGCATTGGAATCACCAAACAGCTGGTTGACAATTTGGTTGATGCTGCGGTCAGCATGTGATCGGCGAGCAATTTGTTCATCCAGTCTCTTCTGTGCTTCCGCACTCTCAGCAGACCCTTTTGGAGCTTTTTGCACCTAAGACCACCCACAAGAAGTCAATCGACAAGGTGTCCCAATAACAAGAGACAAGAAAGACTTAGCATAAAACACTAGTTAAAAAGAACCATATTCCTTGGTTTATTTACCAGTGAAAAATAATATGCAATATAATCAATGGTGATGGAAACGGACCTGACGTTGGAAAAAGACCAAATCAGCATCCCGTTGGAGAACCGCCAGGGAATTCGAAGAAGAGAGCTCGTCTGAGGGAACAGAGGAGACTTTCTTAGAGCTTTGGCCCATGTAAGCAGAGAGGAAGGCCTTGCTGAGAACGGTGTTCCCATATTCCATCACATGGGACAGATTGGTCCTCTTCTTCACCACTAAGTATTGCTCCTGCAATGTTTCCTTCCCCAAATCATGGGCATCACTGTTCTCACACGCCCAAATTCGGATTGATGGAGACAGAGACAGAGAGAACAGAGAATGAGTACATGTACATGTACATGGGACAAAGAAATGTTGTAATGGATGATTGCCGTGTACGCTCTGCATGTGGTGATAGAGACACATGCTTCTCTTATTATTTGCCCATCTAACTAGCTTTTTTTTCTTGCCTTTCCATTTTATAATCAAATGTCCACGTACAGTTAATGTCAATAATAGAGAAGTGACGTGATAATACCTGTCTTCCATCCAAGCGATGCTGTAGAGATCCCCCAAACAAGTGTCATACTCGGAGGTATCATCGTCTCCAGGGCAGTAGTAGCCATAGCTGCTCTCTTTGGCATTGGACGCTGTGGTCGCATAGATCCCCATTTCCTTGGGGAGTAGCCCTTGTAGCATGCTCCCTGCCTCACAGGCCTCTATATATATCACCATGTTCATGTACTTCTTCGCCTTGTACATTTGCTTCAATACGTTCATCAGGTCGTTCGCATATATATAGTCCCCCACAGGCATGGCCACGAGTCCTGGGCTCCCGTGGTCGGTGTAATAGAAGAAGACGTGGTCGTTCGGGCCACTGCTCAAAACCTTGCCGCTGCCCCCGCTGAGGGCTGTCTTGTTCCCGAGAAGGACTGCGTACAAGTTGGCCGCTGTGGTCTCATCCCCGGTGTAATCCTACAATATTACCCAATTGGTTAATTATAATTGAAAATGAATCACCCCAATATGCATCCTCCTATATATTGGATGTATATATAAGCTAGATAAAGAGTTTTGAACGAAGACCTTGGGAACTCCATGGTAGACATCAGAGCCGTTGGGTTTGTTGATGATGATACCCTTCGTGGGATTTTGCTCATTCTCGGCGATGTCATCGTACATGAACACGATGATGTTCTCATCTTTCAGCCCATTTGCCTTAAGGATTTGGTAGGCATGGCAAACATCAGCCTGCATAGACACACATCACACAGGTCAATCCATTCATATTTTATATATCTACGTGCTACTTATGGAGTACGGAAGTACGTACAGCAAGCTAACGGTCCATACTATTTTATAAGGATATACGGTAAGAATAAAATAATATACTGTAGGTGATGATTAATTCGGGTGGTGAATCACCTGGTGACGGTAATTGTAATAACCGTTGGATCCAGCGACCAGAACAGCCCATTGAGTACCAGTACTGGCATCCGCACCCGACTGCGACGCAATTTCTTGAAAGCTTCTCCGACTCTCGCTCACAGCGGCCATCACGAATGCCGTGAGGAGGAAAGGAACAAGGCTGCCACATGAGGAGGTCGTCATCATCACGATGGAGAGTTGGATGGGAATGAGATTGAGGAGGATGGTGTGGATGTGTGGGATGGGAGGGAGGGGATTATATAGTGGTGGGAGTGGGGACTCCTCATTGGAAATTTCGATGACTCCATTCCATAAAAGACAAGGAAGAAACAAACCGAAGTCTGTCTACATGGATTTTTGTCGGTACCTCACCAGTCTTCACATATGCTCCACCCATGCCAAGACAATTCTCTCCTCGTTCATCGTCATCTTCATTGTAGTCATTTTCTGGGTTTTAACGGATTACTCGATGAAGTCAACCTCTACACGGTACTTATTGCGCTTAGAAGGATGTGTCCACGGAAGGTAATTAGGGTATCCATAAAGAAGATGCCGAAGGATGGAGACTAATTAAGGAACACTTCACGAAGCAATTTGCGTAGTTGGCCAAGCCGAGGGATATAGAGCGATTTGTGGCACGATGAGATCACAAGAAATTCCATCCAAGAGTGGCATCGAAAGAAATACGAGTCTTAAAAAAGAGATGAAGCACAACTTTGCACTACATCTCAACTTTGGTAGGCTTACGATGTTGTGCAGTTTCGCACCTTAAAAATTGCAAATATAATGCTCAATTTGATCACAGATCCCTGAATCTGGCTCTCTTATCTCTAAACATTAGAGTCTTGGGTGCTTTTCTTTGGGTCTAAGTAATCAAACCGTTGGATGAATTTTTGCTTGCCAACGACTCACCCCATCATCATCACATCAATAAAAAGATCGCACTACACTCTTCAGTCGGAACTTCCTTTTGGAATGTGTGGGACTTTTGATTGTTTGATATAAATGAGAAATAAGTTTCTTGTACGAGGGCAATAATCATCTAAAAAAAAACATGATGATCTCCCAAGCAATGCCTTTTCTGGAATCTAGTATGTGCATCTTCTACACATGTAATTGAATAGCGCATCTAATAAAGATAGAGGTTTTCAGTGATGGTCTACTGTATAAAAGTTCATTTCAAGCTTGTCTCAATAGGGTTTTAATTTTTATTTTTACTCACGTTTGGAGTTTTCATAAGCATAGAGGTTTACACGTAAACTCAAGTGTTTCTTTTATAATTTTGGAAATTTACACAATATTCTTAATTTTTGCGGGAAAGTAGAGAGTTTTTTTTTTCTTCTCTCTGTTTTGGCTGTGAATTTAGCTGAAACAAACGGACCCCACAAATGTGAAAGACATGACAAAGGTGGAGATGAGAGTGAGCCGAGTCAAGTCCACTAGACAAAACTAGTCGGAACAAAAATTAGTGGTTTAGAGTGTACAAGGGTGTGGTTCCAATGGACACTTAAATGGCAAACCCCACTTCCAGTTGGTCAGAAAAGAATGGATCGCCCCTTGATCGCGTTCGAAAACTAAACCTTCAGTCCAATTCATTAGGCAATAACACGCTTCATCATTTAGACATTGAACCTGAAGAGACGTGGCCTGCGATTTTTTTATAAATTATGGAAGCATTATGCAGCAATCAGAGGGTGGGGCTCCTTCACATCCTTCCCTCATCTTTAGAAGACCACGACTGGATTCGCAACCAGAAAGAATCGACTTTTCTATTCTCCTTAAGTGCATCTCGTGGGAGAATATCTTAATCTGACGAGGGTAGTTAAGGTTTTGAAAAAAAAAGCAACCGATATTCATATGGCTGGGAGCATTTCGGGAAACAGCGAGTGGAGGGAGTTGCTTCCTGGATATCAAGAAATAGCGTGTGAGACATACCCTCTCGTGTTGTTGCAAATGCCGATTGTGGATTTAGTGCCCCACTAAGACATCAACATTCATAGTGGACTGGTGGGGTCGAATGGGAACTATGCCATGTTGCTTATGGAGTGATCTTGTCTTAGAATTCTCGTTTTCAATTGGCTCTCTCGACTTTCTCTGTATTCTTCTTTTCTATATTTATGGGGCCGAAATTATGTGATTGAATTAGGTCCTCCTCTACCTATTTCGGTTCAAGAACTCCTTTTCCTCCCTCTTCTTCAATCTCCGATTTGCGATTTTCATAGAGAAATATCTAGTCAACGATAGAAGAAGATCCATTGTGCGCCACATCTATGAGATTCATTGATTTGGGACGAATAAGTAATATCACTTGATCATTATCAAACTAATTGTAATATTTTCCTATCCAATAGGGTGCCACTAGAGCAACTTTTACTTTCAATAAGCCTTGAACTAGATTACAATCATTATTAATGAGTCCAAAAGAGAAGTCATGTAATCTTTTTTTCATGAGGTTCATATAGAGATCAAAAGTCATTAGCGATTGATATGGCAAAAGAAGTATCCAATTTATGTCTCTCCTTTACAATGAAAGGAGTTGGAAAGATGCTCAAGTGTTTCAAGGAATTATTGGCGCTCCTAATCAATCACTAGTCGTAAGAAATTGCATTTTGTCGCATGGTTTGGGTGTTGCGGGGTTGACTTGACCTGTCATTTCTAGAAGGCAGCTTGCACACTCTTCCTCGTTTTCAATAAAAGCTGGCTTGCACTTCTAGATAGAAAACAAAAGGAAAGCAGAAGATGAAGTGGGTTTTACAGGTGAGGTGAGGCGAGATGAGATGGAGTCCAGGTGTGATAGGCGCGGAATGGACTTCAGAGTTTTTAATATCAACCACATCAAGCGCATCGAAAACATATGACTAAAAATTAAGCTTTGATTGAGGTCATTGATGGCTGCGACATCGACACCACCGTCCGACGATCCCATCTTGTTGAATTGTACGTTTCTGCTGCATTACAAGTATCTTAAAACAAACGAGATATGCATGTACAGGAATTGGGTATGGGAAAAACAGAAGGAAAAGCAAAAAGACGTGGAAGAGAAGGAAAAGCATCTCTCACTCTCCAATTATCAAAACCACAATTAATCCAGCCTTACGCTAATGACGCACCACCACCAATATCACTTCTTCTTTTCAACAGATGACCTGTGATCAAAACTAAGTTCTTCTTTTGGAGCATTTGAATGGGGGTGACACTTGCTGTTATTGAGTTTAATCTCTCGAAACTAATCATCGTACATACCCCAATTTTCAATAAGGTTGCGTACTCACTCTTCTCTGGCCCCGCAAAGCATCCACTTCTTTTTATCACTCACAAAGGTTCGACGTTGTTCTTTGTCAAACATGCTCATAGTTTACCAAAACATTCATGCGACCATATGGACGCGAGGCAAGCGAAAGGATTTCCTGTCTTATTCACATTCGAAAAGAAAGTAAAGCCAGTCGCAGCATTTGCATTTCCGTCCATTTCTCTCCACTTTTAGAAGGAAATAGAAGGCGAGAGTACCCCGCTTCCGTTTATAACCATTTCTATACCGTTTCCTCCCTATTTCCTCTCGCTTACTTTCCCTTCCCTCAACTCAAACATGCCGTGAGCGAGCGGGCTTCATGGTGGCAAGTCGCACATCGCATTCAAGGACGATGACCGTTCGTTCAGCTTATACATGGAACGAGCCGAGTTTGACAAAAGCACAAGCCAGATTCCCGATTCCTTAGTTCCAAATTTCAACAAGATTCTCACTTGCTAGGACCCATGAATTTTGCTTCAAGTGAAACCAACTTCGATTTCATTATCTGGTCATTTGTTTTCCCTCCGTCCAGGTGGCAGTCCTCTTCACCCCCATCGCTTTCACAAGTCCCTGTCAGGCTTCGCCAAATTGGAGGGGTCCGCCCGCGTCCATTCGGTTAGCAATTCCCATCAACATCCGTCCGGCCAATCCTTGATTGATTCGGAATTCGGGTGACTCAGCACTAAGCCTCTTGTCCAAAGCATAAGTTAAATTGATATCCCCTCAGCATATGATCAGCTTATGTTAATTTACTTAACAACAGCTTCAATTCGTTCCCTCCACGCTTCCTGAAAGAACATGCGATAGCCGATGAGTCTAGTAGTGTACTTAATACGGCTGATTCAAAGACGTTATCATGTGCGACAAGGATAATCACTTGGTGCACGAGACTTATCGCATCAATTCATTTTTACTAGTAATTTTTTCATATTGGAAAAGTTAAGTATTCATTTTTTAGATTATAGTCATTAGAGCTTTTATTGAAATTTAGTTCTATCTTCATGTGATAGCAACTTTTTATGGATTATTTAGCTTTGAAACATTAGCGTAACATGGTCGAGAGGAACTTTTCAAACGGAAAAACAAATTGAAGCATATCAGTTCTTTACGAACATTAACCTCCTCAATTAGCCATTTTTTGTTTGAAAAGGAAGTGTATAACTACAGTTACTAATAATTTCAATTTAATTGGTAATGAGATGAGTGCATAGCAATTAGCTAAGCCATTGTCGCACTGTAGTAAGTGACTGGATGATCACAAAAAATATACATTCTAAAAGAAATAACTTTTCAACCCGTGAAAAATAGGTGATTTTCCTTTTCATGTGGTCACTTACTTTTCATATAGAAATATGTTCAGATTAATCAATGGTTAAAATAAGCAACTCTTTTGATGCAATAGATTTTCAAATTGAAAAAAAAAAAAAAAAAAAGTATTTACACATCAAGAATGAATAAACTTTAACATATGCTAAGCGACTTCCTGCTCTCTTAGCAAAACTAAGTTTCAACATGTTAACGCTAGTAATTTGTTTAGAAAAGTTACTAATCGGTGTAGGGTGTAAAAAGTTACTTGAAAACCAACTTAATCAGTTGCCCGTTTCATTTATTTAATCTATGATCCAATAGCACAACACGATCCATTGAAATTTTTAAGAGATGCGATATAATTGACTATGATAATATAGTGAATGGTTCTGCCCCTTAATCAATGGTTAAATTAAGCAACTCTTTTAATGGAATAGATTTTTAAATTGAAAAAAGAAAAAGTATATTAGAAGTCTTAAAACTTGTTATAAAAATACATATGAGTTATCAAATATTAAAAAAAAAACAATCAAGTCATAAAACTTGTTACAAAAGTTCAATAGAGTTCTAAAACTTTCAAAATGTCTAATCAAATCCTAAAATTAGTTACAAAAATATAATCGAATCATAAAACTTTTAAAAAGTACAATCAATAGAAAGACTTAGATTACATTAGATCAATTTGACAAATTTTAGGACATAATTGTACTTTTTGAAAGTTTGTAAACTCAATTGCACTTTGTGATAAGTTCTAAGATTTAATTGCACTTTTTGAAAATTTCAAGACTCAATTACACTTTCATAACAATTTTTAGGACTTCCAAAGTAAGTACTTATTCATCAAGAATGAATAAACTTTAATATATGCTATGCAACTTCTTGTTTTCTTTTACCAAAACTAAGTTTCAACACGTTAACGCTTGTAATTTTTTTTTTAGAAAAGTTACTATCGGTTTAGGGTGGACAAAGTTACTCGAAAACCAACTTAATCAGTTGCCGTTTCTTTTATTTAATCAATGATCCAATGGCACAGGACGATCCATTGAAATCTAAAGGTCGAACGCTACCTACGAATGGACTCTACATATCCAAGGCCTCGACAGAATATCTTCCCTGTGTACCTGCGTTCCACGGAAGAGGCACTAAATTATCCAAGATTTAGGAAAACCCAACTCACTAAATTTTTTTTTCCTTTTAACTGCACTTTCTTTATATGTATGTACAACACCCCGGCTTTCTATGTTACAATGGCTTTCACGGCCATTTCAAAGATGAGAAGGGGCAGGGGGAACAGGCATCCTTTCGATATACAAAAATTCGGCAGCGAATTCCTCGTCATTTTTGCTCAACATATCTTTCAAGCTACACTCTACTTTCCTACCCTTTAACACCCAATATCTAGGCTTTATCTTCTTCTCCAGTGAATAGCTGAAGTACCTTGGGTAGTCCACAATCTCCTTCAGAGGCTTCTCCATTGTCTTCACAAGAAATTCCAGCTTCGGTATGAACACCTCCTCGATACTGTAACCCAACAATGGTGAGAACCTACGCACCATGAAGGCAATCTCTCGCTTTGTAAGCCCTATCTCCATCAGATAGTTTATCCTGTCCACAACACACCACCACAACATTAATCTATTAGCTCAAGCATGCAACATAATCCATCTTTCCAGACAGAAAACTCGAGAGCAAGGAAAGTTGCTCATATCACTAGGCTCCCCTCCTAGTCCTAGAATTATGAGCCTTACTTTTAACCAACAGACATCCTTAATGCAGTTGAATAATTCATTTTTCCAGCTTCACCCTGAGGTTGCTCTTCTCAGCTCTACCTCTGCCATGCTAAGTCATCCTAGTTGTATCTTTTTCATTTGTCCTCCTTTCACTGTTTGTAGCCTCACAGTTCAAGCCAAACAGACAATAAATCACCTTGAAAGGTCTTACCTCTCATGTTTCAGTAGTTCAGCTCAGTATGCTTCTCTAGGTTTATAGGCATATTACTGAGAGCATAACCCATTTCCTATTTAATTTGTTTACAGACCAAGTGCCTTTTTTTACCAGATAACATTACTCGTGGAGCAGACCCAACTCTCTCATTTACTAAACAATAATACAGAACTTACTCAAACATCCTAGTCAATACATTAACACCACTATTGTTAGATAACAGTCTGAACAATAAAAAGTGATTGTAAACAGCCGACTCAGACATTTAAGATACTATCGTGCAATTTTATCCACTCTCATTTTGGAACAGAAAAAATACCTTTTAAGTAAAACTTTAGGTATCAGATCACCTCTTGAGTTTGTTCTGAACAGCCAAAGGACGCTCAAGAAAGAGAGCAATTCAATTAAAATATATCAGGGGAAAAAAAAAATCCTTACCGAGGGATTAAAGTGCGGTCAACATCGGACACAAGAACCTCCGGATATTTCTTTATAACCCGTGGAAGGTGATCCTTGGAAATGCCCATGCTTTTAAGGAACCCAAGCTTCTTGTTTAGAGTTTTCTCTATACTAGCAGCAAAAATTTCAGGACAGCGAAGAACAATCTTCCCCACTGTCTCCCTATCAAATCCAAGATTTTCGAGTAAAGAAACCACCTGCAGAAAGCAATGCTTTTATAAATTAGCATCACTTACCAATCCGCAGCAATTGAAGGATCCAGCAATTACATTGGATAATAGAGTGAGAATTGATTTTATATTTCAAGATAACCAAGCACGCTAAGTTCTGACGGACAACATCCAAAGGCCCAGGAGAAAAAAAGGGTCTCCAGGGCCTGGACTTTGCGATATAGGTAATGTTAGTGAAAAAATCATAGAGCAAAGCCTTTCTTGCTGTACTTTTCAGTGAAAGGACAAGGGAAGGAGGTGGTGAGAGAGGAAACCTATAATTGCAGCTAAGATAAAATTGATAAGGCTGACAGGTAGATGATTGTCTCATATCTCTCTATTGGACAGTTTAGCAAGCCATAGTGAGGAGCCCCAGTGGCACCCAATTACAAAGACGTGCATAGTAGTTAGGAGACAATTAAGTGGCAAAGGAACTTCAGAAACACAGCATTTGTACTTTGATGACACAAAAAATTCAAGTAAGCATCTGAGAGGGTACACGTCAGGCTACCATCACGTCCAAGGATGAAAAAGAAGCAAGCATCTACCCAATAAAAGAGAGTTCACCATCTACCTGGAAAAATTCTTCGGGCTTCCGTAGTAGTAGCTGAGGACTTTTAGCAATGACCTTACCCATTTTCTTATTTCGAACAGATAGCTCACCCAATGATTCCACCATCAACTTTAGCTTGCTAGTTGAACACCCCATAATATGAGGCAAGTTTCTAATTGCACGGTGACTGCTTGGTTCTGGTACCTGTAATAAAACAGCAACATAGTTCCAAATTTGAAGCCCCAAGGTACATATTAACATTTACAAGCCTCTCAAACCAAAACCCTGGCCCATCCCAAAGATCAAAAGGCAAATTGAGAATAATAGTCTATCACTCTCTTCTTTTGTTTTCTTTCCCTTTTTTTCTATTAAAGTTCATTCTGCCTGAACATCAGTTTGATTTGATCAATGCTTCTTAACACATACTAAAAAACAGATTACTAAATTAATCTACCAAATCCATCCGCATAAAAAAAAAAAGAAATTGCATTTAAATTTACCTAGAAAGTTTCTTGATGGAAACCCTTTTCTAACGAGGATAAAGCCCGGAAAGGGACAAAAAAAACGTGAGTATTCCAACAATATACCTTTTCCATGTGAAAGAACGAAAGGATTGCCTCGTAATTCACCTGGATGCTCGTGGAAAGCATCCATGGATATTTCAAAAGCATTCTCCCAATATCATGACTATCTGCCAGAATCTACAGATAAAACATGAAATGGAACAATCAAGTTAGACATAAAGAACCCATGCTTGCTTCTTTAACACGACATTGAATGCTATTCCAAATAAACCAATTTAGCACTATTAATCAGGATACCTTCTGAAACACCAGAACCTTCTTGCTGATGTCATCAACCTTGTTGAAGATGATCGGTGGGAAGAGAAGAATAATATTCCGTACTTGTCCACGAGGAATGCCAATACTTTCAAAAAATTGTACCAGAGGCTTTACATGGGATTCTACCGGCAATGAAAGAAGGTGTGGAAATGATTCAACCAGATATAGAAAAGAGGCATCTTTGTTGCCCAACATGTCTAGACCCCCACGTCTTGCTTCAATCTGCAAAGTACAATTATCCATGAAAGGTGTCCCTAGATATAAATGAATTGCCACTAGTCAAAAGAAAACATTTATCACACCTTTCAATAAAAGCAAGATAGTCCACCATACCTTTTCGAAGAAAGATAAGGTTAGCTGCACATCTTCATCGACAGGAATTGATAAGTGCATCATCATTCGACGAGCATTTTTTCCCAAGCAAGACTTCTACATCACTGCTAGAAAATAAGATTTCCTTCAACACTTTAACCTATAAGCCAGAAACAAAATAAGCCACGACACTGCATTGGCATGAAAAAAATGGAGGAGAGAAGTATGCAAAGACAATTAATATATTCTCCAGAGTGTTCCGCAAAAAACCAACTCCTAGAGCATAACGGAGTTGTCTCTAAAACAAACTTACACATAATTTTCCAGGAAAATGTCATATTCAGAAGCAAGCTGTCAAGTAAATACCAGGGCAGAAATATGCAAAGGATCGAGACAGCGACAATTAAACGGGGTAGTACTTTCTTTTTCTGTGCCAGTAAGTACTATGTGGAGACTGATGAACCAATCCTTTCTAAGTACAATGCTTCGAGCCATTGTCAAGAGAATGTCCCCCAGGTTTTCAATTCAAGAACATATGCCTGATGGGAAGAGCGAGTGGCGTCGGGATTCGAAAGCATGGAAGTGTACAGAGCAAGCAAAGTTATTGGAATCCCGGCTTGCTCTCAGTTAGCCAAGGATTCTGTGACCATAGAGAGACGATGTGGAATGAGACAGCTCAATTCAGACATGAAGAATGTAAAGGAGGAGGAGGATTTGCCGATTCTCGCCATTCCAAAAGGGTTTGCTCGATATGTAATTATATAGTAATTATAAATACTGAGTGGAAGAGAGAATGAAGGAGAAATGCGAGTAGCGGACCTTGCGAAGGAGGGAGGGGAGGGAGTTGGAGGAGACGGAGCGAGCGACGGAGAGGGCAGAGGAGAGGGGGAGGCCGATGCTCTCGAGGAAAGCGACCTTGCCCCGGTCACCTCTTTGCTTGGCCAAGAACACCACCTTCTCCTGAAAACCGGCGACGGCGGAGGCGGAGGAGACGAGGAGGGGCGTGGACTTCCAGGAAGAATCCCAGAGGGAGAGCTCGTCCAGCTCCCGCACCCCGTCGATCAAGGAGCGGACGTAATCGGGGGCATTGGAAGCGACCCTCGAGGCGTCGTCCGAGGAGAGACCGAATTCGAGATGGAGGAGGCGGGACAAGGCGTCGCGCGCGGAGGAAGCGCAGTCTTCTTCTTCTTCTCCTCCTCCTCCTTCATCTTCTGCATCTTGTTCAGGGGAGGGCCCATCGCCCGGGCTCGCGAGGAGGGGAGGGAGCTTGGGAGCACGATTCTGGGTGGTGAGGGGAGACGGGAGGAGGCAACGGAAGCGTCTGGTGCTCCGGTGGGCAGAGGAGAGCGGGATGGCGGCGGCGGCGGCGTCCGAGACTGGAGGAGGAGGAGGAGGAGGAGGGTGGAGTCTCCAAAGTGCAGGTGGGAAGGAGGAGAGCTTGAGGGACATGGACATGGAGTTGGAGTCGTTAGAGTTGGAGATGGAGTTGGAGATGGAGGATGCAGACCGCTCGCTCCTGCATCGCCCTCGCCCCGCCTTAAACCCTAAACCGCGAGCGACGCAGAATCCTGAGCGTTTGAGGATTGAGAATTGAGATAAACCCTCTCGCTAAAAACCCAAATGACGTCGTCGACGGCTTGTGGCGCATTTTGGGAGTCTCGACTCTCTCAAATTCTCTACACGCAATCCAATTAAATCATTTCTTTATGAATTTGTTGTGACCCTCTGGCTTTGTCGAGCATCGATTCAACGAGAAAATCAAAATGAAGGCCACTACAATGAAACTTTGAAGAGTTGCAAAGGCACATAAAATTGTTTTGAAGAGTCTCTCTCCCTCCTCCCCTCCCCCTCTCCCTCTTCCGTCCATCGTCCACATGCTTTTAGGTTCGAAACCACCTTCTTTACCCATGTGAATTTTGGGTTCGCATGAATTAATGAATAGGAAAGGGATCACAACCTAATTCCAATGCCCAATCCCTCGTAGGCTTGTCCCGTTATGTTTGGATCCACAGGCGAATCGTGGAATAGTGGTTGGAATTGGCATTCCACCACTTGGGCCATTCCTAAAGTGGGTTACGGCCATTTGGGCTGACGAAGTACAATCGGCTCATTAGGGGCCCAAATATACACATGAAACGCAACCCAACCGCGGTTGTCCCCCGAGTCACGGGTCCAACCGTGTCCCGGGAACGAATTTTCAGACCCAGGTGCCCCTGGGGAGGGCATCCACGGGTACCGTGTCCCCGAACGTCTTGAGCAGATCGGAAAATGCAAAGGTGTGCGCGCAAAATTCTCTTTTGAACACTGTATTAATTTACTAAACAATTAGTAGTTATGATGGAATATAAATTTTAATATTAATCCCTACGAACTAAAAGAACGTTGTGCGGATAATTTTATTAACAATATATGAATTTGTAAATGCCATCTTTAGGTAGTTGCGTTCGCCCATCGGAATTGAGACTCTAATAAACTGTCATGCTCTCTTCTGCATCAAGTTTTATCAAATCGGGACTGCCTTTTGACTGTCTTGCTACGTCTCGTGATCAGTGTGGTGCTCGTGCTCTTAAGTAACTTCTCTGTCATAGCGCTGTCAATTCACGTTTAGTAACTTCAAGCCGTCCATGCAATTTACACACCTACGTTTTTGGAGACACTTTGTTCAAACTCCAAACCTGTCCCAAAATGCTATGCCTAGCTCCAGTTGCTGTGACGCTGCTGGCTCTTCGCATTCGCCCTGCATCTCGCCAGCCTTATCCCCTCACCATCGAAATCAAAATGTCGAAACTCGGTCCTTCTGATTCTTGAATCATCTCTTCCCTGTATGGTAATCTTCTGCAGTGACGTGTCTTCTTCCGATGTGATTTCTGGTATATATACATAAGCCTCTTTCCCGATGAATGCCGAGCCCTCATAGCATTCCTGCTATCTTTGAGTTCTATACTTTTTTCCACTAGGAAAGTGACTGGCAGAGACTACTCTTTGAATACAAAGTCATTTGATGGGCAGACATATACATAAAAACAAATCCAAAAGTCGAGTTGAAGTACAATAATCTCTCCTCTCTGCTGCGTAAGGACGAACAATCAATAGTCGAAGTCATCCATACGACGAGAAGCACCTGGACTCTCCCCTCTCTTGTTCATACTAGAGCGCTGAACTAATCGCACTAATGCCTCCACCACTTCTGACATGGGAGGTCGGAATTCGGGCTCCGACTATAACAAAATGCATACAGTTAGAGGTCTCTTCACCAGAAACGAAAGAGAGAAACAATGTGAAATATCCTAGTCAGTCTTTAACACTCCACTGCTAAAAAGCAAGAAGAAACTTAATGGCAAGTTAAATTCCACGCGAGACACAGAACCAGGCATGTTCCTCGAGTCTAAATTCATATATGCCATATTACTTCTCTTGTACTCATAATATGACCTATCTATAAGTTCTAGTTGGTAGTTTCTGTTCCCTCATCAAGGGTCTGAATGCAGACAGAGGAGTATTACCTGAACACAGAGAGCAATAATATCGGCAAATCTGGAGACTGACTTGGGAGGATACAGTCCACGCAGTGCTGGATCCACCATTCTGCCTAAAGCATCGATGTCATGAAGCTGTGGAGTAGCCCATCGCACTAGACATTGTTCTGACCTTGGTTTCGAACTAATACATGGATGGTAGAGCAATCAGACTGGATGGATTTAATATACTGCCTTCACCATTTCATCTCTCTTTTAACACTTACAAGAGCTACTGAAGTTACCTGTCAAGAGGCATTCGGCCAGTCAGCAACTCCAACATGACAACTCCAAAACTGTAAATATCACTCTTCAGAGTATAAGCTGAGGGCTTTGTACATTCTGGAGCATTGTATCCGACACCGAGATTTTGACTTGTGCGCTGGAAAAGGAATAAATTGCTGTTAAAGCTCAAGAAGCAGCCAGAGGAAGACTGAGGGACAGAGATGGTAGCTATTGTCAGGTTTAGTGGTGCTTGACAAAAGTTATTAGTGTCACGGCCCCATAGTGAAAGTGATGTATATGATCACAAAGTTATAAGAGGTGATGCGAACAAGTTCACATGTCCAATGTAAAGAGAGAGAGGAAGTTGCTTCGATACGTAACCTGATGAAAGGAAGCCAATCCACAATCGGTGAGTCGTGGATTAAGTTCAATGTCCAGCAAAATACTAGATGATTTTATGTTCTTGTGCACTACAGAGGGAGAACAAACCTCATGGAGGTACCTGCATGAGAATAGTAAGAGATTTTAAAAGGGGACTTTAACTAGAAACAAATTCAGCCACTTCGTCAACTGTCATTTGTTTTCACGACAGTAAAGGAACCAGAAATGTTAAAAAATAATAGCTATAAAAGATTGAAAATAGCTTGACACTGCTAATCGCAAGCAGATGATATTGTTGGTATAGAACTTACTCTACAGCTCGCGCTGTGCCTAAAGCAATTCTGACTCTAGTATTCCATGTCAATGGTTTGCTGTAATCATCTGACAAGTGTAAAAACTCATGAAGGGAGCCATTCCTAAAATATTCATAGATCAGCATGTTATGTCGCTGCTCAGAACAATAACCAACAAGTTCTGCAATGTTTGGATGGTGAAGCATCGAGATTTTTGCAACGATTTCTGAAAAATCATCAGTCCTCCTGCCTTGGAAAAGGGAAGAATCAATCTTTTTAACAGCCAAAACCTGACAAAAAAAAGAAGTGTTATGATTAGAATTGAAATAGATCATTTATATCTCCCAAGTGACAGTTCTTCCTACACAAGAATATTATATGGCATGCTAAATTTCCAAGATACAAGAGAACTTTACTCCTTTTGAAAGAGTAGATGTAATGAAAATGGAGTGGAATGTGACATAAAGAATGAAAACTGTGTAGAAATGGAGGACTAATGTTTCTCAGCTGAAAGTATGGATGACAACATCAGTTGAGGCAATGTCCTCTCACATGAAGCTACTAAGAGCTTTCATCTGCAACAACGGGCACATGAGCAAACAGCTGAACGATGTCACCCGGCATGTAAAGATTTTCCCATAGGTTTTCCGATCTCAGGATTTGTTATGGTGGTTGAATCAATATTTAGGAAATGACCTTATTATCTGAGGACGTGTGTCATCACATGACAAAAGATGACCATCAACATAACCTGGACAGCTTCTGAGCATCCACGTCACACTCTCAGAAGGTCCCAGAATGTAAATCTAATACATGCCATGTTTGTTTTGTCAATCATCTTGAGAGACCAGTAATACTTCTTCTGCCGGGCATCAAATGTTCTTTCCAAAAGATAATTGGAAGAAGTTACTAGATGTGGGTGGTGTGGGCATGACTGAGTGTCCTTTGGATTCTGTTCCCATCAGTAACTCCCATCCGAAGGAGGCGGCTCAAACAATAAGCACAAGTATGATGGCCTACTACTGAAGCAGAATGTTGCAGGCTCACGTGACAATGCTGCCAAACTCATCCTTTTGAGGTCTAGCCTCCATCCTAAAGACTTAAGATGAAAAACAAAACTTGAAGAAAAGGCATAGCATTATGTTAAGTGAAGAACTTGCTTAGAATTCCCTATTCGCAAGAGCTCTTGCAACCTTCATTCAGGAATGAATATGAGCTTACTTAAGACAATCTTTCATGTGGATAGACACCAGTAATAGCTATTCGATTCTGGCATGAGTCATTCTAACGTTTACCAGATGACTTATAAAGTAACAGCTGGATAGGCGAGACACTTTAATCAGATAATGAGATGAAAAGTAAATGACTTTCTGCTTCATATCCTATTTTAATTGCACTAAAAGCACAACCAAGCTAGGTTGTTAGTGCAATTGCTGTGTGCTATTTAGATGCTAAACACCTAAACCTACTGAGAGACCAAGTAGTCTATTCTATTGTGCAGTAAAGAAACAGATATTTTAGGATCTATGATTCTTGGGAAACTTGTGCAGATACCCCCAAGAAATAGAAGTCGTTTGATCCTAACAATTCACAACGAAGATATGTAAGTCATGCAAGAAAAGAATGATTGGGTTACAAAGAAGAAAAATATAGCATATTATACCTTCCCATCTGCATACTTAGCCCTATAAACGCGTCCAGTGGATCCCTCACCAATAAGTCTGCCTGTTGCAAAATTACCAGTTGCACTCTGCAAATCGGCCAAATTATAGGCCATAGCACGAAATGAAGTGCTTCTTCTTGCATTCAAACGGTTTGCAAATTCATTATCCTTGAGGGACTCCATGCGGTTATGAAGTGGAGAACGAAATCCAATTGAAGGTGATTTCTCCAAAGCCTTTACATCAATGGAAGCCGATGATTCCACTGACTTACGATCCATATCCAACACTGAAGGAGAAACAAAGAAAGAATAGATCAGATACATGAAATGAAGCTTGAAGCCCAAAATATCCTCCAGAAAGGAAATTTTGAGGAAGCCAGTGCAAAATAAGGCCATGGCTATGGCAAACTTGCGGACCTAATAATGAGAGGAAGCAGCAATCCACATGAAAAATCCCGACACTAAGTTGTAGATGTTATTCATTTATTTCATTTTATTTATTTGAGTTTCTTGGGTTGGAGGATTGGTTTTGTGAAGAATCCTAAAGCTTTGGAAGTTTGAAGGACCTCTACTGATTGAAGGCAGAGTAAGGGTGGATCAACTGGGTGCTCAACTTCTCTTAGAGTATGTTGGGAAGTAGACTGTTTTGCTCTTTTGTTTATGTTATCGGTTCCAAGTCACCCATATGTCGAGAAATATACTTGAGTTTGGGAAGGGAAACAACCCCAATAGACCCTTACATGAAATTTATGTTGGTGTGTCGGGAAAATTCATAACAGTTGGCATTCAGTTGTCTGTTTAGAGTAGAATTTTTAGATGGGAACAATACAATCAGGCGTTTCTGATTTTACTTATTGGTAAGGTCAACATTTGCAATCTCCCTATAACAGATGATTTAGCAACAACAATTTCAGTACATCTATGAATGCAAAACCAAATAAATGGCTTGGCCAATCTTCACTTTAGAACCACATGAGTTACTCTCTTGTGCTCCAAAGATGGAAAACAAAAGAAGAAAAGGCTACCTCTAAAACTTTTACGCGTTTCAGCACGCAGATCATGGGACAGTTCCTGTGACGAAAGCGGGGTAAATGCTCTGCGTTGGCTAGCCCTCTCTTCATCAAGGAGATGTGAAGATGGTGAAGAAGATCTCTTGGAAAATAGAGCAATTAAAACTGCCAGCACCACTAACACACCCATAACAATTCCAGCTATAGCTAGTCCACTCACACCAGACTTGCCATCACCTTCTTTTGAGCTTTTCTTAGCACGAGAAGCACCTGGAGGAGCTGGGCCAGAGGACCAAGAATTTCCTTCAGTCCTTCACAAAAAGAAAAATCTGGTCAAGAAGACAACTCGTCACCATCTTCAGCCAAACACACAGAAACTTACTCAATGTTATCAATATCCTTCAATGCATCTGGGACCCAGCCAGTGAATTGGTTATTCGCAACATTCCTGATCATTTATCAAGAATATCCTGTCAGGCTCCAGATTTCCATCAACTTCAACAGGAACTTGGCACAATACGTGAAGTAGAGAGTGGTGTGTACAACAATTGATATCGACTACTCCCATGAGAAACTCAAAATCGCCGTGTCTAAAATCAATGTATACAAATAGAAGCACTGATATATATTTCAAAATGTGCAACACATGATCACATGCCTGAAAGGAGTGTACAGGCACACAAAACACAAAGTATGATCATAACCCTCCAATAAGGTCTACATTATAAGAAAGCAAGCTGTCAACTCTCTACAACCTGAATGCTAGCAATCATCAGATTTAACAAAAGGTCAGCTTAACTGCTTACAGATCATTGAGGGGAAGGTCTGTAAGGACATTTATAGGACCTGTGAACTGATTGTTTTGCAAATGCCTGAATGAAAAGCCATAGTTAGAAACATGAGATTTGAAGATCATTAAGTAAATGGGTTGGCGACTCACAATTTTGTAAGACTTGACAGTGATCCAAAACTCCGAGGCAGATTCCCTGACAATGAGTTGTAAGATAGATCCCTGATTCATTTCATGAATAAGCCACCCATTGAATACTCATCTTTAAGCAACATGATGGGTAAAACAGTAAACACATATCACTCTCCTCATTGTCAGGCCACCACATATTCCTTATACCATATTCATTTACTTATCCTTGGATCAGTTTATCTCTTAAAGGGACCAAGAGGTTGCTTATATGGAACATCCACTGAAAGATCTAGCAATAACAAGTACTGCAAATTCCTTTATCCACTAAAGCCATACAAATCTTATTTGTGGAAGCAAACTCTGGCCTTTCTCTTTTGCTCTCTCCGGTAGCCGAAAATGGAGAGGAAACTTATGATATACTCTCTTGTTTCTAAGAGTGCTGCTTTCTAATTACACAGAGGATTCTGATGATGACATTAATTTAATTATCGAATTATGTAAACGCCCATATAATTCAGGAAAACAAAATTACCTTCATCAGAGTGCTCACCTGTTGACATTCAAAGGTCGATGTTGTGACAATGTCATACTTGCCATAGTTCTTAAGCATAATTAGTTAACCAAAACTTAAAGTATTGAAAAACATAGGTTCTTGCTACATTATGGAGAGATCACACTTACGATATACTAAGTTTACATTTAGGACAAGCAAAAGTTAACATTACATGACCTGATGAGGCAGATGGAAATTGTAGATTTCTTGTTCTACAAATTTTATCACATGAATACATGATGAGAGCAGGTAAGAGTTAGGAACTTAATTACAAATATACTTCCTCCAAGTTATTGGACTTACAGAGTGGTGAGCTTGGGGAGTTTTCCAAACATATCGCTTAACTGTCCGTTGAGCTGATTGTGGCCCAGATTTCTGCAAACAATTACAAGATTACTGAAAATGGTCGGGACAAACAAGAAGCTTCTTCCTTTAATCGAAATGGAAATTCTTACAGGTACTTGAGATCAGTCATCTGAGAAATCGAATAAGGAACATTTCCAGTAAATGCATTGGATGAAAGGTCACTGCATAAAGAATCTGATATCAATCAACTGAATTTTGTTCATTGGCTAATGCCATATCGATGATACCAAGGATTATCATAAAAACCAGAACTAAGTCAGAAATCCTTTTAGGCCTGGAGAATTTGGTCAAAACAATACGAAATCCCATGTAAAGCATGTTACAACCTAGGTAGTTTCGGAAGAAGAGTAATAAACTGCATTTTAACTCCAAAAATCATAGGCATTCACATGGAAAGCTGCTTTAACACAAATGCATGCTGCCATTGCCACAAATGGCATTGGAGGCTTCTAGGAGTTCAATCAAGGTTGACCATGCCTTCGTTTTATTGGGAAGACAGAGTAGAAATGGAAAAGAACAAATTCAGATATAGTGAAAGAGATGAGAAGAAACTAATGAATAGGGAGGTTGAATCTTATTGTTCTGCAGATCCAGCTAGAAGGATGAAGATGCAGCTGTTATTCAAAGATGTTTGAAAGCGTACTTACATGTGAAGTGCATTTGGAGGAAGTTGATACGGTATGTCACCACGGAGGTTGTTCTCGCTCAAATCACTATACTATGACAAAGAAAGTCACTGTTGTCAGATGACAATCAGTCAACACGAAAGACAGCATAGAGATAAATGCATTCATTGTCAATATGTTGGCCTCACAAGTAGGTCAAAGATTTTAAGCTTGATAGCTGGTAGCCGATTGATCCAGTGAGGCCTAGATCTGACAATTTTCTGCAAGAAATTCAATGAAAAATTAGCAGCTTTCAGAAACATGGAGAAACTTATGCGAGCATGAAGCAACATCATTAGAGTTCTATGGGTGCAATCAAGCAGACATAACCACATAGAATACTTACATTTCAGTCACTGATGATCCAGAGCATTTGATTCCTTCCCATGATTCGCCACAAGGGTCACCCCCACTCGATTTCCAACCAGTCAGTGCTGAAGGAGAATTTAGGCTGCCATACATCACATTAAGGGCAGAGACTGCAATTTACATCTAAATATATATTAGAATCTTGAGATTTCCTAGTTCTTGGGCATCCATCTTCATTGAAGAGAGCAAAGTATCGGCGAGCAAACATCTTTACCATTGTCAAGCAATTACATATATATCGATCCCATGCTGAACAGAAAGAGTCTTGTAATGACATATGTGGATATGGGCTAAAAATGACAAGACAAAGCCGCCAGGAAGAATAGCCTAAGAGATGGAGCGGGGAAGGGTACACAAGTATACATACCATCAGGAGCATCTGTCTTGGAATGAACTGAGGGTATCAGAGTCCCGATACAAGTGACTAAGAGGGCAAGCACGCCAAAATGATACATATCTCCTTGAAGAATTCTTTCTGAGCCAAACAATCAGGAAAGCTCAGAAAGAGACAGAAGAAAGCAATGGAGGCTGAGGATTGCTCAAAAAGTAGAGACAGGAATGGCAACGTCTAATTTCATAAGATGCTCATTTCATTCCATCTTCCATGCATTTTGCATTTACGTTCTCCCTTTCTGATTTTGGGTGTTCTTTCATTATTCTTCCTTTCTCCTGGGCAAGAAGAAGATGAGTGCTCCCTTTTCTTTTTCTTGTATTTTTCTTTTGCGCAGAAGACCCTGGAACTAATTTCTATAATTAGATGAGGAATGGTTGCAAAGTGCCCCTAAATTTGGAAATATGGAGGAGAAGGAGAAAGTAGAGAGTCAAGGCAAGGGTCAGTTAGCGAAAGCCCAGGAGAGCCAGAGCCTTTTAACTGGTTCACTTTTCTGGAGAATCGCCATTAAGAATGATATGGTCAGTCAACGGAACAGAGACCATCATTATTCATTACCAACAATAGAATCACTTGCGATGATGCCACATGTCATTTTCACTTTGCGTCAATGATATTCTAGTTATAATGCGGGCTTTTCCACCTTCTGTAGATCCGTAGGCTCATAACAAACAACCATTGCTACCCTCCAAATTATCCTCCACACTATATATCATCAGCGCAATAAAAATGTCCCATCACTTTATTAATTTTCATTACCAAATGGTTGCTAAGGTGCATGTACGAGGAATGTTAAATAAGTTTCCTATTAAAATTTGATGTGGTGTAAAGTAATAGGTATAATCTAGTTGATTGATAATTTACTGTTTGCGTTTCTTACTAAAGATTAGTCCAATTAGACATTGTGAACGGGTTTAAACCGGTGCTTCTCACATATCCCTCCCCCTAAAATGAGACATTGAGTCATTGCTATGCATTTTAACATATTAACATTAATAGACAATAATAGATTTTTTCTTTACCTTAAAATTCATTAGTCACGTAAATAAGTTATAGTTACCATCACATGCAACATGTGCAAAATCACCAACTATTCACAAGTCAAAATTTTTATTTCTTCATGAAAATTTATGTCACGTTGAAAGTATATTGCTGATGAAAGGTTGATATTTACTTTCCAACCAGCACCATGCAGTGACAAATGAAATTGAACAATCCGAAAGTAATAGAACCTTAATAAATTATTGAAAGCACAATTGAATAATTGTAGCTCGTATGATTTTAAGAACAAGTAATTGTAGTATTCATATTTATGTCTCCAATGTTATGTTAAGATTTGATCTTTGATACGAACCTACAATCATGTTTTACAACAGAGAAGGCACAAAACAAATTTCGTCCTTTAAAAGATGACCAGGTCACCTTTCAAGGAGTTTGAGTTCCTTCTTATTTGCTCCTTGCGGACCATTGACAGCATTCGAATACCCAAATGTACAGTGACTTAGAATTTTTCAAAAAAGTGTTTGGTACTTGTCTCAATCAAAGTGCCACTTGTCAACTCAGAATCAATTTATCGATTAAGGAAACTTTTATTTTTAATTCCTAAACTACAATTTAAGTGCTTACTCAAAAATGGAAATTTTCATATTGTCTATTCCTTTAGCACATATCCCCTTCCAACTTATTACATACCTATTAAATTTTACTCAATTAATATAGATGTTCATTGAATCCTTCGGTATTTAAAGTTCACTCTCTGAAAAGGGATTCCTTTATTTCCCCATCATGACTTGAAAGTTGAATCCTATACAAATGTTGATTGGACTAGATATCTTGACCAAAAGTCTATTTCTAGATATTTACTTTCTTAAGAGGGTATCTTATGAATTGGCACAGCAAAAAAGCAGAATGGGGTTGCTCAATCTACTGCTAAAGTAGGGCTTCGTACAATGTTGCAGGGAATTTGTGACCTGTTATGGCTTGAAAGATTACTTGAAGATTTTGGTGTATCTATTCATATTCCTATGATGCTATATTGTGATAATGAGAATGCTATCAGTATTGCTCATTATCCAAGATAACATGCTTGTACAAAACATTTAGAAATTGGCAGACACTTTATCAAGGAGAAGTTGGAGAGTTATTTTATTTGTATGTCCTTTATTTAGTTTGGTTATCAATTTGTTAGTGTGTTTATTAAAAGATTGGGGGATAAATTGTTTTATCCTGTTTTAGTGAAGTTTGGCATGTGTGATATATATACTCCAACTTAAATAGAAGTGTTAAAAGAGTTTTTGGCCGATGAGGACATACATGTCCATTTCCTTATTATTTTATGTATGGCGGCAATAAAGTTAATATTGCAATTTTCGCCTATTGATTTTATTATAATAAATAGTTTGGGGTCATATTCAGCATTTAGTTCAATTTTTTGTCTCTTAACAAAACCCTCATTCTTGGTAAAAAGAAATCAACACCACCACACCACCACCGCCACCATCCTAACTCTACATTTCAACACCACCACCACCACAAGAGAAGACTCGGCCACCGCCATTGCCACCGCTGCCACACTGAACCGCCAACATGAACACAACCACCACCAGAGACCCTAGCCACCTCCGAGCAGAACTCAGCTCTCTCTCTCTCTACTATGTGTCTCCAAGGGAAGGAAGTCATCGAAGTTGCATGACGAAAATATGAACGCAAAGACATAAGGGAAGTATGACCAAAAGGGCAAAAAAAAAAAAAAAACACAAGGGAAGGACGTTTTTCAGTTTCTTTGTAAACTGCTGCTTTTTATTGAACTTCCTGCAAGTACAAGGCACTTAACTGAACATTGAGAAATCGGGCCAGAATGTCAAGGTAATTTACAGAAAAAGAACAGGACAACCGCTGATGACTGGAAAACAAAGCTGAGAAAGTACATTACACAAACATGCAAGATTCCTAAAACTAGGCAAAACACTTTGTTTGGACACTCACCCAATCTATCCCAAAGACATTAGATGCAGCCTCCCTTCTCTTCAAAGTAATCAAAGAGTAGATATATTCCAGTCACACTTTGTCACGTTTACATACCATACAGCAATATGACACCTTAACTGGTTTGAGCAGAAGAAATGGACACAGGCATAGAATCTTGAAAGTCGACTCTGGTGCCAGTGGTGCTATCATGTGCAGGAGTAGCCATATCTGCTATTGTATCATCTTTACTATCCTCATCCACGCGCATGACCTGGCCAAAACTCTTAGACATTTTATCGATGAAGTCACTGGGTAACATTACTTGATTCCTCTGCTCATTTTTGCCTGCTACCCCGACAACAGGAGGACTGGCTTGTTGTCGGGCCTTTCCTTCTTGAATAACTTTCTCACGTTCTTCGTAGAATTCAAAATCATCCAGAATAGATGTATCTGTCTCATAATTCTTGAAGATATTCAACATCTCAATACCTTGTTCCAATTTCACCTAAACAATTTCAAAATAGAGAACCATTAACTCGAAGACAAAAACAACAACTAAGCTTTATTCCATCAAGTGGGGTCGCCCTAACTTCAATGAGGCAAAACTTAACAATAAACCAATGAGATGAAACCACTAGTAACAAAACCATTGAAGGATATTCCATTCTCTACAGGATCCAAAGAATTTCTCTTAGAATAAATGCTATTAAAAAAATGAAGCGATGTCTTTCTGAAAGGTTACTACCATGGAGCAACACGTGATGGAGACCCAGCATATAAAGTACAGTCATTCCACAGTTTTTGAGGATTAATAGTATCCCTGATTAACATACCTCCTGGGTGTCTCGGCTGTTTGTTACAGGCTTATTGTCATTATTTTCCAAAACGATGTGACGAAGCTGACTGTTTGGAACATCTTTAATAACATGCCACTTCACAGGGAACTGCCCACTCCATCTATCTTGTTGCCAATAATCAAAGCTTCGGTCAAAATCTACAGGTCCAACCATTTCAGCAACCCCACAGAAATGAGCACTAGCATTCACCTGCATGTAATGGAAACAGATATCATATGAGAAGTAACTATAAGCCAAAAGAAGCAAGCAAATTTTCTACAACTGGAATGATGCAAAGTTGATCTGGACTAAGAACATCCTGATGTGAGCGTTAAAATAAGATATTCAGATTCTCCAGGCACAGCGAGAAACAGACATGCTAGTGAATAGGAAATGAACAAGCTACACGCACCATGTATTCTGGATAAAAGTATTCAGGCAATCATGATATTTAAAGTATGAGATTTATTTTTTAAGTCTTCAACCATTATTGACATTTACTATAGCAGCTCGATCACTACATCTTTTCACAATGAGATAGAAAGATCCTCTCCATTGAACCCAAGCAGACTCATATGAGTTGACCATTTATTAGGAACTTCAATTAATCAACAGAAAAACAGAATAAATGGACAACCACAGTCAAGTTCTTACATCTAAAAGTCTTGGAAATTGTAATCCTCGTGGTAGCAACACCACTGTTTCTTACTCTACTTTTCAAAATAGCAGAATTTTCTGAAAACTTTCCCCGTGAACTGATGACTGATCAACTATAGCAAAATCAATAATGAAATATCTTGTGCTACTTACTGAGAAGAATAGGAAGACGGGGCAAGCATCTGGCTTCTCCTTTGCCTCCCGGTAAGCGGCATCCAATTTTCTGTTCCCATTTGGTGTACTAGCCCATACACCATATTTGATACTCTTATGAACATTATCTTCACTATATGATTTAATCACAAAAAACTTAGCATCATCGTATTCTGTGATGAAATCTATGTGATTGTATGACCCATGAGGGATCTTTGTTATAGATGCGCTAAGCTTGCTATCATCAATGGAGGAACCATGTTCAGGAGTAGCATGATTCTTCAGCTTTGATGCCCTAGGTCCACGGTTTTGGTCACCAAGAATATCAGATGTCCCATTACAACTGCATATAGCACCATTGCTTCTCCGGCGCCGTCTATTATCAACTGAAAGCCAGCCCTGACCATTTAGTCCTAAACCAGGAATCGATGCAGTCCCGAAGTTACCTCCCCTGTTGATACCACTGTGCAGAAAGTCTCTATTATATGGATCAGAAGATCCATATCCAGACAAGGTTCTTTGCAGATCAGAAGCCTGAATAAGATAAACAATAGTCAATAAGGTCCACCATCCTTTCTCAATCCTCACAAGCTTATTTCCATAAGATTAAAATTACCTTCACCATGGTAGAACCAATTAGAAGACTCATAAGCAAAAACATTGAGGCTATGGACATGGTCATACACAAGGCAAGGAAAGTCGAACCACCAAATGATAAACAGCTTATCATTCAGAAATGAAAGAGCAGTCCTTTGGCTACAGTCTCAACATCTTCTTGATCTCACAGTTATATCATTAAGGGAAAAGATGAGTTTCTCTCAGTTTTTGGACATTGCAATGTTACCTCTGTTACTATAACCACCCACCTCATACATGTCTAATAAATGTCCCACTACCACTATGTCCACTCCACTGAATCACCCAATTCCTCTTAAAGTGTTTCATTTTTCTTTATATGTGAACATCCATCATCATGTATGCACAGAGCGCATGTTCTAACACTAATATTCCTCTAAGTGAAACTTTTTAAGTAAAGGTATTGATGTTCTTTTAATGCACTAATCTTGTATCAATCCAAGAAGCTGCTCAATGCATGTTATCATAAATGATGTGCACTAAATTTTCAACCACCACTTTTCTCAACCAACAGAGACACAGAAAAATCTATCCACCCCAAAAACAAGAAAAGGTGAAAAGCTCAACAATATATTCATTAGATACAGATGGAAAAGCAAGAAGGCATACAATTCCAATATTTGGGGTAAACGACCCTATGCCTATTGGCTGGGGAGATGCTGCTGGCGATAAAGGGGAAAAGGACCGTTGCCTATCAGCTGGTTTGGACCAATCTGACCAAAGTCCTCCAGAACTCAATCCATCCAACCCTATTTGATGATCATGAAACCCATGAGTCCAAAGATTTCCTGGAAAGCTTCCTCTACCAAAAGATCCCACTGGTGAAGGATAATTAGGTCTTGGCCCAAAAAGCACTCCATCCCCTTGCTGGTCAACATTCATCGACATTGTGAGATCCGGTTGTGAAACCTGAGTTGGTGAAGAAATATATGGCATAGTCGGAGGCAGTAGTTGTTGGTAGTAAGGTTGTCCTGAATAAGGAAATTGCTGTGAGGAATACATCTGCACATCTCCACCAACAGAAGGCAATGGTGTTGTGACAGGGGAATATGGTCCATATGGCATATGTGGACTGTACCCATAGCCAGTATGGAAAACAAGAGAATGATTGTCATTGTAGACTCCCTAAATGCCACAAAAGAAAAACATAAGGTTAACAGAATACATTGTGACTGAGCAAGAATGAGCGTAAAATTAGAATAGCAAATGAATAACATACTGGAGATGCTACTTCCAACTCTTTTGGATTGGCATAGTGAGACAAATCATCCCACTCCCCAGTAGAACTGCCATATCCTGAAGTTCATGAAGATAAGCATTCATTTTTATTTATACCGCATGTAAACTCCAGCCATTGCAAAAAGCTAATGGAAATCATGTTGCTGATGTTAGAATCAGTCTAATCAGTTTGTAATTAATGACATATCCTTACAACATGCTGTTGCACATATCTATGCATGGTTTCCTCAAAAGATGATTATCGCATCTATGAAAAATGTAACCAATAGAAAGAGTTTTCACAACTTATTTAATTTAGAATGAGAAAGGAATGATCTAGCATTTATGGAATTAACGAATTGTCGCAGGAAAAAGGTGCTCAGATGCGCTTGCAGTCTTCTTTGTGTCCTACCAGAAGACTTCAGGTGCCTTTTGGCAGCAGAGTCATAGGAAGACTACAACAGAGTTTTTTCTATCTGACCTATTTTTGATGAGATCTAGGAAGCTTCTACATCTTCACCCTTGCAATCTAATAAATTTCCTGATTCAGCTATTGTAGATGGACGAAAGAGAATCCTGCATTCTGCTGTGCTCTTTCCTTCATCCAATACAAGTACATACTATCGGAATCAAAATTATGAACCAGAATGAAGGAACAATTTCTGTGTTTAATTTTGTGCGAGAGGAGTGCCTTTTGGAACCTTTCTATTGGAAAGCTCCCTCATGGCTGGGAATTGAGAGGTACCAATAATTTGTCCAAAGTACTAATAGATAGTCATTGAACGAGAAACAGAAACTCCAAATGGGGCATCCTACCTGGTGGTTTGGGAGAGAGCAAGAACTTGTTCCCCTAAAAATTAATCTGGAAAGTCCTGATACCTTTGAAAGTGGCTTTAGTAATATCGAAGGCAACTCAGGCAATATTCTAAGCAATAAACAATCTGCAAAAGACATAATCCAAAATAATAAACAGATGCTTCCTCTGCAAAACAGCAGGGAAGTCAGTCGACCATCTGCTTCTTCAAATGAAAGCCAGGGAGAACATTTGTTGGATTTGATCTAGCATTTTGGAGATTTTATTTTGGTCAAAGCAGCAACTAACAAAAATGAGATTTGGGCTTCAAAGGAACCAACAATGGCAGAGATAAGGAATGAAGGAAGCTTCTCTGTGGATACACTCGGCTATCTTTGGGCTAAATAAAGGGAAAGAAATCTAGAGATTTCGAGAATAGGATATTCGCATGACATTGTCAAGACACTTCCAAAAGAAAAGAACAGGGAGTTATAGTTGTCACACTCTATATTTAGCAAAGAATTTATCGTTAAAATACAAATGCCTAATTAGATCTAACAGAACTTCTCTCACTGAAACTTTGTATAGTGGCGTCAATAAGATCTTATTTGCAGTAAACTAAAGAAATGCCTCCACAACTCAAATGCTGTGATAGCCTTAATAAATGAACTGCACCAGCTGGTTAGTTCGGTTAGTTGGCCTAGGAAGTCAAAGTCACAGCAGTAAGCTGTACAGTCCTCATGCCACCAATTCTTAGATCGGTAAAATACAGATCGCGACCATTACAATCATAGAAAAGAAGGACAATTTACAGGGCTCCACATTGCAGAAAGAGATCTATCAAGTAGGAGTCACAAACCTCTGGAATGCAATGCCTGTGGCTGATGGGCATGTGCATCAGCACCATCACTACTCAAACCGATGGATACCGATTGACTCACCGGTTCCTTCTGAGAACCTGCAGCAGCACCGTCCTGGGAAGGATTAGGAGAAACTGACCCTTTTGCCGGATGCTGGAAGACATTCCCAAATAAAAGGTTATCATTCAAAGCAATTCCATGGAACCTTACCGAGTAAGCACAACGAGAGAACAAAGATGCATCACAGCAGACTCACAGTTAACTGCTGATTCATGTTCTCTGGATCAGTAGGTCCCTCTTCTGCATTCACAATCAGTTTGTTCAGTGATGTAGTATCGTAGGAACCAAAGGCAATACTCATAATCAACCAAATCTTTCCAGTGCTGACAAGCTTGCATCCATATGACTATATGATCATTTGCCCAACTGATTGATGCCTATGCACCTATAATTTCTTCCCCAAGTACTAACTTAGTCAAGCAAATTAAGGCAGTGCCCGTCCGTAAGTGAACAACAAGATCAACAGTCCAGGAGTCAAACCCATATTAATAAAAACAACACATGAAAAGATCATAAGATAATTCCATGAACTCTGCAAACAGCCTTGTTGGGGGAAAAATGAACATGACAGCTGGATATGACTCTTTCTTTGCCTTTTTTATCTTCTTTCTTTTGTTTTTGGCTTTTGCTTTTACATCTTCATTGCCGTGCAGGAATGATGCACCCAGTCCGGAAGTCATTGACTAATGATTGTTTTGCGGCCAAGAAAAGGGATAATCAGCAACCAAGAGAAAAAGGTTCTTTTGATCACGGCATCTAAAAGTACACAGAACCCGCTTCAATTCATCAGGATTAACTCCTCGGAATAAGAGGTGGGATTAGCTTGACAGGGCCATGCCACCAGATGAACCGAGGGTGACGATGACAAGAATCAAGAAATCAAATTGAGGGAGGGAAGTGAAGATTAGGGGCGTACCGGCGGCGGAGCGATCGGGACGTCGGGGCTGAGGAGCGGCCATGGACGTGGTGGGGGTTAGATCTCCCTCTCCCTCTCCCTCTCTCTCTCTCGGATCTTGTTCAATTCAAGAAACCGCCACCCAGAATCTACCGCATCACAATGGAAAGAGGGTGCAGAGTATCCATTGGGTATCTATCAGTAGGTGTCAGACGCAGGGAGCAGGGAGAGATAATGGGACGGTAAAAACTTGGCGTACCATATGATGTAAGTATATATATATATAAAAACATTCACCGAATAGGAAAATGGTAACTAAAGGAAATTATTTAGGTCAGGAGAAAATCCCACCACTGCCCACATGACTAAAAGGTAAAAAGGGTGCCAACAGAACAGTCATTCACTGCTTTGCTTTGCCGTAGAAAGGCTTCATCTTTTGGTGAAATGATCAGATGGGATGGGGAGAGGAACGACCCTTTCTTCTTTCTCTTCACCCTTTTGGGGGACTTTTCTGAGGTACTTTCTCCCTCCTCCGTATTGCTGTTGTCCAATTTCATTTCTTAAAATTTGCCATGACTTTGCTTGCAGGTGAAAACTTAGAGTGGGAAGGGTTCACACCCCCCCAAAAAAAAAAAAAAAAAAAAAAAAACAGAACTCTTCGCCCAAACACCCATGACGATGACCGGTGGTACATCCCAGCTAATATTCCGCAAACAAGATATCACAAGATCCAATGCAATTTGAATCTATCATCTTTGTGCGAGGGCATGACAGATCTTTCGATCTGGAAAGTTTGAATTTTAGATGATATTGTATAATTATAATTCAAATTGGGATATTGTGTCATGATCGCAAGACCTTCACAACCATGCCCAGGACACGCTCGCTTTTATTCACCAAACTAACACAAAGCACAATGAATATATGGGGAAAAGTATCAAAAAAAGATCTAAATATGTTGTATTGGTGTCAATTACGTCCTAAATTCTTTAACTTTGTGTCAATTCAATCATTGCGGCTAATTTTGACCAAATATTACTAATGCATATGTTGGCCGACTTACATGACACCACGTTGCTAACGTAGATAATATTTAATAATTTTTCAATTTTTTAATCTTTTTTTCTGAATTTTTTCTTCTTCTTCTTTTTTCTCTCCTTCTTTTCTTCTTCCTTTTATTAGTGACAAGCCATTGCCACGATTAGGCAAGGCCAATTCGCTTAGCCATGGTCGATGACCAGCAAAAGGAAGAAAAAATGAAGGAGAGGAAAAAAAAATCTTAAAAAATAAAAATTGAAATTTTATTAAAATATTATTAAAAATTGTCAATGTCAATACCTGCAATACTATATAAGTCGGTCAGCGCCCACATCAGTAATATCCGATTAAAATTAGTTAAAATAATCGAATTGATACCAAGTCAAAAAATTTAAAATTAAATTATCATCGTTAAAAAAATTTAAAATTAAATTAGCATAAATATAATAGATTTAGGACTTTTCTGATACTACTTCCCAAATATATGGGATGATAATATATAATGAGAGGAAATTAATCATCCTCTATATACGCCCTATCCTCTAAGAGTCGTATTTTACACAATCGAGATTAAATGTCAAAGACATGTTCATAGACTAGTGTGAGTGAGAGGAAATTTCAAATTTAAAAGTACCATATGTGTCACTTTTATTTGGCAATTGTTTTTCATAATCGTTACTAGCAAAGCATGTGGATTTGTAAAATAAGAAATAAGATGAGGGTGATTCCACTATCACCATGCACCAAAACAAGCGTAAAAAGACAGAATGGAGGCTCTGGGTGTGCTTTTCTAGCTTGGATCGGGACAGTCGCACCACACCCGAGTTCAAGAGGAGCAAGTGGCGCATCATCACTCCTTCGTGCTCGGGGTTTCAGCTTATTTAATATGATTGTCATCCAAGAACGATGAAAGACACTAGCCAGGGGACGCAGTTTCTGACGGTGTTAACGTTAATAAACGGGCATATGAACATATCACAAGCAAAGACTTTCCGCTCGGAATACCTTCGCATACACAAATTGCGTAGCTCAAGTGCTTTCATATATAATTTAACCTGTGGACATGTTGTAAGAAAACTCCGGTATCGCAGATAGCAAGAGTTGGGGATGTGCGCCCAGGTTTTCTTTTATACATCAAGGGTGTCATCCAATAAATGGCCGCTTGTCTACAACTTCATGTTGAATTGATGTTTTCTGTTGAGCTTGCTATTGTGTCACTTAAATCACGGCCCTTTGTTTCAAACGGAAAGAGCACTGCGCAAATTCCAGACACAAAGATCACAATCTCGAATAGAATTATGGATGCAGCTTGATGACATCCTTTTACTAATGCAACAGCCACGAGAGGACATATCATCCCGCCAATCCTCCCTATTGAGCTCGCAACTCCAACACCAGTTGTCCTGATTGAGGTTGGGTATACCTACAGTTTCAATTAAATTCCAAAGATGACATGCCGGTTAGTATTTTCTAAACTCAATACATGCCAATGCTGCTGACATCAAATTCTTGTTCAGAAACAGTCTCTCGGTAAAACCAACTGACATCTGCTAAAACAACATAACTGCATATACGAGATTTCGTTCAAATAAAGCACGGACCCATAGGTGATCAGTGCAAAAGACCCAACCATATTGAATTACCCTTAGACCACCATCACTATCACACAATATCAAACATTCACAGATGCCAGATGCTATATATAAGCTTAAAAATGTGCACCGTGTCCATGAAATCTTAAGAAAATGAACATTAGGATCGTATCTTTCATATGATGCCAAACTCAAGCTCTCTTTCTTTCCCTTTAACCCTATCTAGTCAGTCCTTCGCAGGAGCATTCTCCTTATGTGTAAGAAAGGCACAAATGCATGAATTGTTGGACAAGCCAGCTGCAAAATTTGAGCGCTGCTGCCGGACTACATTCCTTTAAAAGAATTGTGACCATTAAAGAGGATAACTCTAGCATTCTACAATTAAATTCAAGCTAGTTTCCAGATCTCACAAATTAAACTGAGAGATGACAAAAAAAATTTCCCCTATTATTAGGTACAAAATAGTAATTTACCTCTGGAGCATATATATAGATGATAGTGAATGAAGCTGTGATGCATATGCGAGCGCCGAACAGAAGACTTGTTGTCAAACCTGCTGGTTGATGGACAACCAGCGGTAGCAGAAAAATGCAACATAAGAAGAGCATAGATGACATCGAAAGCTTACGACCAAGTTTATCAACAATCGCAGCTGATATAAGAAGCCCAGGAAATTCTGCAAGCAACAGGAGCAGATAAAAGGAAATGGTTGAACATTTAATTTCAAATCAAGGGGAAGCATCTCAGAACTACCAAGTAAAAGAAACGTTGAAATATGGCAGTGAACCTTACCAGCAAAACTAGTGACAAAAACATCTCCATAATTGATGTCGTTAGTTTTTTCCAGATGTGGCTGATATGGGGAACATTTATTGCGTCCATTGCTTAACTCAGTAGTCAGCAACACCAGTCCATAATATGCGAAAGCATTCCCAAAGAAATATATCCACAAAAGCACAGTTGACTTAAGTAGTTTTGGAGAAAGTAGCATAAGTAACGAAGAGAAGCCTCCCATACTCTGCTCTGAGCTATCAAGAGTTCCATCTTCCTTTTTCCTTGAGGTGAGCAACTGGGTATCCTCAGACGGAATGCTATTCTCTTGCAATTGAACATTATAATCAGACACAAGAACTCCAGCAGGCAGTTCGGTCTTGTTTAGTCTAGCTATTTCCTTCAAAATACTGTGAGCATCAGCTATCCTTCCTTTCGTGCATAAGTACCTGGGAGACTCAGGCGCCACGACATAAAATAAAAGGAGAACTGATGAAGGCAGAGACGACAAAGCAAGCAACCACCTCCAACCGAATCTCGGCATCACAAACTGCAGAAAAGCGAAGAAAAGATGGAGAAGGAGAAACTTACTTCACTGTCAAAGCATGTCAGTGTGCTAACATAACACAAGAAAAGCAGAATGGACTCCCAAGATAACCAAACTGATGCACTGGATTAGCCATTTCAGTTTAAGCATTACTGCACTACCCCTCTTAGACATTACATTTTCATTTAATTTTTCCAAAGCTTCTTCTGCAAATGGCTGAATCAATTGCAAAGTTTAGTGGGTACTACCAGTTCTCTGAGAGACTTGAAAAATTATCTCCATGTATTAGAAGATGACGTGTACATAGGACTAAATATATTCATGTAGCTGACTTCTACACCTCACCCTTGTTACAATATCTGAAAAACATAATTAGAAAGAAATTGAGTGAACCATAGACCTCTTAACCATGCAATAACAACACAAACACTTGGTAAGTAAATGCCTAATTCAAGGAGAGCTTACGTAGGAAGCACAATGAGTGTCTGTAGGGATTAATATGACAATGCTATGGCTTCAAAAACACTTGCACATAGGAACTCAAGCTGATAATTTGAGAAACCGATTCCTCAAACTTCCCAAAATATTCTACATTAGATATAAGTTACTTAAGCAGAAGTCAAGACTTCAAGGAGGCCTTTGGAAGAAATTTTTCCTTGTTCCTTCGTCAAGAGAACACAGTGGCGTTATGAGGCGAACCTAAATTGTCCCCACCGATGATCTGGCACAGATAGAGGCTAGCAGAACTAAGGATTTTTCCTTTTAAAAGTGCATATAATAGGGCATATTAATTTCCAACATAAGATAAAACAAAATTACTGGAGCATAAGGAAACGATTAGCATACCCATGCAATTGAAGCTTCAAAAATTGTTCCTACTGTCCAGAAGGCAGAGAAAATAACCATCCAAGTACCCCTTTTTGGAGCAGGGATGAACTCTAAGAACCAGGATGAGAGGACAGGACCACCTCCTAAGCCAACACCAACTAAACAACGGAGCACAAGTAATGAAAGATAGTTTGGGGAAAATGCACTCAGGAAACCGGCTCCAGTAGTAACCACTGCTGTAATCAAGAAACCTTTCCTAGAAATAAATGAGCAGCCAATGAAGCAATGAGCTACAACTCTACAGTCAGAAATAGTGACCTAAATATATTACTATTAAAAATAACATGGAGGTCACAAAATTGCTAATCAAATAGTTATCAGAGTCGTCTACCATTCCTGGACCTACAATCTGGATTCTTATTTTTCATCACCTAAAACGGTGGAGTACGTGATCTATGCCTTTATATTATAGAAATCAGATTTAAAGTGTCAATCGAGAGCACCCCTACTGTTTTAGTATATGGTCCAGTAGTCCCAATTCGTCATCCAGATTTTAATGATGAGAAGGAACTTGCAGGAATCCTGGTTATCTGGCAACAAGATACATAAGTTAGAAAGAAATGAATGATATAAACACGTCTGCTTACTATTTTGTGAAATGTCTCAGCATTGTAAGTTTGTCTATTCAAATCAAGTTGGCTTCTCACTTGCCAAAACACATTCCACTACTTTGTTCTTCATACACACCTATGCAGCGGGAAAAGTACACCGGAATTTCTAAACCTCGTGTACAAAATGCAAGGAAGTCCTAAACCTTTCCAATGGTTCAATTGAGTACCAGAAATTTTTCCACAGAAAAATGCAATAAAGTTTTTTGGGTGAACATTACCTAAAGCTACCTTCGTACCACTTAAGAAATGCCTACATGGCATCCTTAAATTGCACTTTCTGTGTAAGTTTTAGGACTTAATTGTATTTTCAGTAAAAGTTAAGGATTTAATAGTAATAATTACAAAATTTAGGACTCGATTGCAATTTGTCAATGCACCATTCCAGACCATCTTAAAGGCATTAAGAGCTTCACAACTGGTTTAAGGAGCAGAACGGGCAAGACACTCACCGCCTCCCATGCTTGTCTGACACTATGCCCCATGAGTATGCTCCGACGAGCATGCCAGCAAAAACTACGCTGGTTATTAGGCTCTCTTCTCGTGCAGAAAGACCCCAGAGAGACTGAACGGCAGGTCCAACGAAGGAAAGGAGCATCACTTCCATCGCTTCTGAAACCCAACCCATGCCAGCATAAGCAAGAACAAGCAGTTGAAACTTGCCAAATCCCATGGCAACAAGAGCTTCGTCGACCGTATACGTAGCCGTAGGGTCCCCATCTCCCATGGTTTAGCCCAAAGACACAGATGGCTGTATATCGCACCGCGCAAGTTGCTCCAGCCTAGGCAGAGAGTGAACCAGAAAAGACGTCCTCAATGGGAGATGGGTCGCCTGTCACGTCATACGATTAACAAACACATCATAACTAATTCCAAGAGAACATCAGCCAGATGCGATCAGAGGAGATGCACTGCTCATTTGTATGATAGGGAAAGCTGTACAAATCTCGAGCGAGACGCTCAAAGGATCCCCTTATCCTGGTTTTAGGGATCATCTAAAATATTAGCAGGGAATCTGCAGCGGGGAAACAGCAGTCAGTCGAGGCACAAAAAACAATAGGAGAGAATTCCACGTCGTCGACTCCACAGGCCTGCATTTTCCGATCGGGTCCCGGCTCCGATCACTCGATTCTCCTTCTCATCACACGAAATTAGGAATCTCGTCACGAGACTGGTGCCCCCCATGACTATTCCCTGGCTTCCCCTCGAAATCTAGAGGCAATACACAATACCGATGGGGATGGATAGATTTGACTTCCTTTCGAAGCGAAAAGAGATGCGAAATTCAATCGAAGAGGCGAATTAGGAACGGATCGCCATGGATGACGGTGGAAGCAGACGATGATGATGATGATGGTGAATGCATTGTGCAGCAGGAAAGTCGAATGATATGCAAAGAGAGGAGCAACGCTCATGTGCATCTCCATCTGCGTGGATACCGGCATGGAGGACATGAAGAAGAGAGAAGAAGAGAGAAGGAAGAGGAGAGAACCTGATGGATGGATGGATGGATCGTCCGATTTTGAGCAGGTGCAGAAACGCATTCCTTCCCAAACTAAAAAGCGCAAAGAAAAAGTCTTCGCGTCTCCTCTCCTTCGCCCGCCCCCTGCAACTCCGTCGTCCCTCGTTGTGAGGACGATGGCCTGCAAGCCGCACCAATCTTCCCCCTGATTCTGATTCCAATTGTCAACCGTCCAACCGAATCGGGGCTTGACAAGTCAGAAACGTCACGCCGGGGACTCCGGCTCCCCAAAATAATTGAAAGAGGTGCTCTCCCAATCCCGTCAAGCTGGGCCCCACCTGATGCCTCATTTATTTTCATTTGCTTTTTTCTCATCCCCTGAATACCACGACTCGGACAAGACCCTCTCTCTCTCTCTCAGAAAGTGCTCCCTTTCAGGTTAATTGATCGTGCTTTCCCAATATAACTAAAGTACACATCCGTACATGTCCACGGAGAGAATAACATGGAATTTCACTTAAAATCCAGTGATACGTGAGAGATTATAATCATATTTGAGTCGTTCAAATATTCTTGACATTTCATAATCTTCAATTACACCCAACAATCTTAATCTCGCAAAAGAATTTGCAATTCCTACCGCAATATATATATTGGTTTCGAGGCGTCTCATCTTGCTTCAGGGTGTAATTCATGAAGAATCGACTTCTGAGAGACTTTTCACAAAGAAGACACTTTTTATAATAGACAAGAGTTGTATCCAAAATAGGAAATCCCTTTCAGGAAACCTAATCAAACTAGGAAATTTCTCAAACTTGGAAACTTATTTGAATAAGGAAAGCTCCCTTTTTAGGGTTAAACTTATTGTCAAGTCACAATCGCTTTGCTAAAATTCCAAACTTTGCTACTATTCTCCCATAGATGTGCTCAATTGCCACAAGCATCTCTAAAATTCAAGCCTTCCTTGAACTTTCACATAACCGTGTATCTTATTAGAATATTAACTTTCCTATACCTTTCACTATACCATAAGGATTCTTAGAAACGACCACCTTTACTGTAGATAAGAAAAACCTATTGTTACATTCATATCTGTCAGGAGATCAAATATACACCTTATCAAACTCAACTACAACAACAATTATTAGCTCTACAAACTCCACCTCACTATAAGTACAATTTGTGTCGATTACCATACACTTACTCACTACCTTGGGAGTTTTTCGTTGCAACTCCACATTGAGCTAAATACCATCCAAATTTGTGAAAATAGTGCTATAATTACCCTTACCTAAAAGTACTACAGTTTTGTCAAATATAACTTCTTTATGGACAATAGGTGAATTTAATTCCAAGCACATAATCGTTAATCTTACTCCCTTTATGCATAGCCTACAAACATGCATTTTCTTACCATTCCATTGAGCTTACAATTGCTAACTTGAATATAATATGGGTAACAAAAAAATTTAGTAATAATCAGCAAGATTACCTGACTACACTTTTCTAGAAATCCGACATCGAATCGCAGTCAATAGGTATTTGTTTACTAGGTAGCTCACCATATTAAGCATATCCGGTAGAAATTTCTTAGCTATACCAGTACTGAAGAGCATTTTATGGGTCATCTCCAGTGATAGTTCATCAACTCTGCAACTTGATATAGAACATGGGCACTAGTGTGGTGTCTTGTTATGCATCTTTTTATACATAATTCATATAACGATTCCACGTAGAACTGCATGCTACTTTCGATCCACACATGCTTAGTCATATTACTAGTCTCCTTTTCGATCAAAGTTTTTGAACTGTATGATCTAGACAACAACATCATATTATGCCTCGACACAAATGCTAAGTGTCCCTTGAGTAGTTGTCCATAATTATTAGCATACTTCTAGCACTCTTTTCTAGAGGAAACCACAATACCCTATGAACATCCAAGTAAATGAACTCTGCAATCTCCATATATTGTTTGGTAATTGTACCGAATTAACACTTTTCATTGTTTGCCTATGTCACATCAACTATATACATTCAATTCTTTAGCAACATAAGCATGTAACAAATTCCTTTCACATAGAATTTTCAAGCTTCTCTCATAAACATGCGCCAAACAAATATGCTACAATTCAAACTTTTAAATAGATGCATAGATGACTCAGCAATGAAATCTATTACTATCACATATTGAAGCTCATATGAGCCACTATGCTTGATTCATCTCATTGTCACCAAGGTATCTTTGAACAACATTCATAACTCCACCTTATGAAATATAACGACATCCAGCTGAATTCAGAACATTCAAGGAAATCAGGATCTTGTACAATTTTGCAACATGCCTCCCTCCAATCAATGTCGTCATAATACCATCATGCATCTAATTGTGACATCATTGTTGGAGAATATATCTATGATATTTTGATGATCACCAATCTTTAGTACTAATGTTTACCATAGTGAGTGTAGATGGTGAAATTGGTTAATCATTAATAATGTTCCTACATATCAACAAAGATGAGAAACTAGAATATGACATGTAGGAGAACAAGTACCAATGTAAGTGGTATCTCATGGTAGCTTGGAAGGACCAATCGAGCTAGTGTTCTTGGAAGTCTTTGGTACTGATTAAGATGGAAAGATCATTGGTCTTAACATCGCAAGTCATTCAGTTGGTATCTCGCTAAAGATGGTCAGCCTAGTCATTTACAATCTACACTGATAATAGTGCACATTAGATTGAGATAGTGATGTATCGCATATGATGACAGTAACATATGCATTGAGAGAAGACCGTTGATGGCTCAGAATATAGTCGTTCAAGCTCCAAATTTGTAGTTGAAAAACTGAGTTAGGCATAAGAACAATAGCTGAAAAATAGCGATAGCAATAGCCCTTTTAGGAAACTTGTGTGTCAGTGAAGCGAATATGTTGACACCTAAATTTTGCCAACCCAATTAGTTGTTTATTACGTAGAAAATTATGGATTAATTTTTAACCCCTAAACAAAACTATTGAATTAAATTCCATAGCATATAGTTTTTGAAGTATTTATTATTTAGTTTATATTTTCATTAATTGCATTGGACCAGTGGTGGGTGGTTTTGAGCTTGAAATTCGACAAGCTAAGCTCGCAAGAGAAGCCAAAATTCAACTAGGACTAGGGAGTTATGGGTGCTAAAATTTACATAGGGAGATGGCCCAAAGTGAATTTAATTCGATCTAATTTCAACCCGTTAGAATAAATTAAAATAGGTGTTGAGCTTAATTCAGCTCATTACATTGAAAGGCCTAAATTAAGCCCATGAGATCAAGTTTAAATCTAAGCTTGCACTATATATATATATATTAATATTATGCCTCACAAATTAAAGTAAGCAAATTAGAATTTCAAAGCACATTAAGAGAACACACTTAAGAGATCAAAGAGAGAGAGAAAGCTGAAGGAGTCATGGTCGAGACCCCTTCACAGCCATGACTTTGTTGAGATCGTGGCCACACCTCTACGTCAACCCTATTGCTGATCATCCTTTGCATTGACAACAACTAGCTTCGTCGTGATCTAAGTAATATCGACATTAACACAAGACACGCGACATGATACGACACAACACGTCGACACATTATTTTTAAAAAAAAAAGTATTCTGACACGTTGGGACACGTTGTATATTAAATATATATATTTTTATATACATGATAAATTATCATTGTTATGATTATTTTAATTAAATTAATTTGATTCAAATTCACAAATAAGTAAATAATGAAAAAGAGCCTATAATGATTTTACACAAAAAACATTAATCTAACATTTGTTAATATCATTTATTATTTCAATTTGACAAATTCAATTACATTCTAATAATCTATAAAACTTGGAGGAAAAAAAAAATCCACATTCTGGATTCGCATGTTAGAACCAATCGGAAGAGAAGAGGAAAAAACAAACTTGGGGTGAATTGTGTGTCATGGAAAAAGAAAGTCTAAGAAAAAAGAGAAGATTAAGTTTTTCTTCATTCCCTATTTAATATGTTTATTATTTATTATTTATTATTTTTTATATTTACATTTTGGACCCCTCATTATTGACTTCGTACATTTCAGAATTATGTAGTGGAATTCCAAACTCATATGTAAGAATTCGAAACTCGAGTGTCGAAGATTGTCAGGAGAGTTGATCAGTTGTCGGATTTTTCGACACATGTTGATTGAGTGTCGAAGAGTGTCGGACTCTTGTCGAAATATTCAAACTTCCGAAAAGTGTCGGTATTTCATAGGCTGCGATCCTCCCCGTGATAAAGGGGCAGTGCTCACTCCTCGCCTGGCCATGGAGGCCACACAATTGTTCCACGGCCACGAGAGAATTGAGAAAGAACGGGCGTTCTGCACTTGAAGGAGGAGACCCGCACCTGGAGAATTTGAACGTCCCATCGCATACGAAGTTTTTGAAGTCAAATTGTCTCTTTTCTACTGTGGAGATTCATGCCTATACTCCATGAACATCCCACTCTTGTCTCCTTTCTCTCTTGAGGGAATTCACGAATAAGTCCTCGGTTGCACAGATTTTGCAGCTATTGCTTCAATGACGAGTTACCATTCGAGATTTTTCCACCATCAGGGTGTCTCTGCAACAACCTCGCAGGTCCAAATCAGGTCGTTGTCGCAGCCAAGTTATGCAACGATGCTGTCATCCGTGCCGCATCCATCACCACGATTTGATCTAGAGCCAAGATCCATGAGCCACCATCCTTGCACCGTGAGTTGTTGACGGTCATCGTTGCTGCCCCATGACGTCCCTGTTGTCTTGAGCCATGAAGCCTAATGTTGCCGTGTTGTCCGTGGAGCCCCAACGTGAGCCGCTCCTACGCCGTGCTAAGCCTGCCGCCGTTGACGTCCTAGTTTGTGAATCACGGTGCCGTCACCACTCATTGGTGGGGAGGCGGTTGCGATCCCGGTCCGATTGCATTTGATTCGAATTCAAAAGGTGAATCTTCAAATTAGGTAAGTTCTTTTATCTTTATCTATGTTGGAATATTTGTTGCTTTATTTGAATAGATTGATATTTTTTGTTAGATTTTAGATATATTCTGTTAGCAATAGGTATATTCTTAAATAATGTAATATCCACAAAATCCCAAGATACTCCCCCAAGTTATGAAACTTTCCTAACTTAACAACATACCTAGATAGCTGTCCAATCTCTAATTACGAGATACGACGCCTTACGGAAAATATTCTATCTTATTTGTAATCATTTGGATACAATTGTTGATTTACCTATTTCTAAATTTAAATAGATAAACATTCTATCAATATCTATAACCACTTAGATACGATTGTCGGTCTATTTCGTGTCCTTAATGAGATAGATAGCGTAAGATTGTGGACTATGTTATTTAATTAAATATCTGTCTATTGTTTGATTGCATTCCTTAAAAACAAAAAACCAAAATTATATCTTTGAATTAGATTTGGTTCTTGCTATAATATAGCTTGTTTTGGGCTAGATTACATATTTAGATTAGGTTATTTATTTATTACGAATTTTTAAAATAAAAAATACCAAAAATATTGCTTTAGGACGTTAGATTTCCTTTTCTTTAATTAAAATTGTATGTTTGTTATTGGGTAATTTTAATTTCGAATTTTAATTAAAAGGAAAAGAGAATGTAAAAAATATCAATGTGTCATGTAAAATTAGGTCATCCCTTCCACGTCTTTTGGTCATTGCATGTTTAGCATTGTTTAAACGTGTGACATATTAGGATAGTTGCATTAATATTTGCCCGTTATTAGATTAAGTAATGTCGCATGACATATAGTTTACATACTAGGTTTATTTAATTGTATATCGCACGTCATGTTAGCATATACATGTTTTTGTACATCATTGCATATCATTGCACATAGATTAGGTTTCATTAAATAAGAGGAAACCTAAAAAGTTGAGTGACTGTATGCTAATTAGAAATCATATCTAGGGCTATTAATGTGAATTCCGAGCTAATATTGCCAATGCTTTTATTACTATGAGGTAAGTCTTATAATTTATTTATTATTTTATTGAGTGTTAAATTGGTGGATTACGCATTTGCATAATCATTTCACATGTTAGAGAGTAATAAAAAAAATTCAAGTTTCTTGATAAACATTTTTTTATGAAAAGAACGGTACCAAAAGGGCATTAAAGAAATCTAATGTAACCAAGTCTTGTACCCAAATTCTCCGGTTCATAGGAAGCCCAACTCTTTATTAACAACTTGAGCAAGTCTCTTCTTAGGAAAATGCATCTTCCCTCACATGAAATTGTCAAAAGGATCCGAGCTCATCAGTGGAAGGTGGAGTGATAGTCTTTTGAAAAGTCCCACTCGTGCCATAAATCAAGTTATTAACGACCGGACGAAACCAAGAAATAATATCGTAAGAGAAGAAAAAGTGACTTTTCATACGCCCAAAACTCCCATGCTTTCCGTTGGTCAACAACCAACCAAAGCTTGGAGGGCCAGGTAATTGTTACAGGATATAACAATCTCGGGGAAAATACCCTTTTCTAGCGAGTTTCTCCCAGTCTCCTCAGGAATTCTTCTCAGAAGTTCATCCCTTAGCAGGGAGGCATCATTAAAACAATTCTCCCGTTATTTTACTTAGGTGTCTAATCGATATGGTATAAATTGATCAATGGCGACTCCTAAATAAAATTTATTTGCATATTAAAAACTTAAACCTAAGTCACGAATTAATATAGAATTGGGAGAGTCTGAGCTAAGTTTAGACTTAGTAATCCATTAACCAAACTCTAGGTGGTCCGACTCACTTCGGGGAGGTCATGACATACTACAAGCACAATCCCAATACTAACAAAGAACCCCAAATGACTCTCAAATGGCTACCTGATCATCCTTGAAGGTCTTCAATGGATTAATTGAAGACCTTAGTTTATAAGGAGCAATGATGCTATGAAATAGTTTGGACAACTCGAGTGGACACAAAAAATGATGTTGTGTAATCTAAGCTAGAAATTGTCTTTGTTCTTGTTCTAAATCTCTCTCTATATTGGTTTAGGCATTGTAATAGCAATGTAGTTAAATGTACACGTGTGAATGCAAGTGTGTGTCCCGCATGTAAAGGGAACAACACTAGCCAGTCATAATTTGCATTGCTAATTACTAGTGGGATTTATCCATTGTTAAGACTGTTAGTTTGAGAGTGGATGTAGGCTTGAGGATAAAGCAGAATGACTATATATCGTTGTGTGATCTGTCTAATTCACTCTAATTTACTTACCAGTTGCACACACGCTGATTTGTCTACAACACCATCTTGAGTGCTGATGGTTTGGTATTCCACGAAAGTTTATTATTATTTTCACTCAACATATTCACCTCCATTTAGGTCGTATTGTTAGCCCCAATGATCACCTACAACCATGCATTGCACTCAGCATTGTTCTCTAATTACACATTACCACTATCCGTGCACTGACAAATAGTAAATTAATTCCTATTCAGTATAGCACGAAATGAACAACTAAAATCCATAATTCATCATCTTGTTGCTAGTAGGTGCGACTATGTGAGTTGACAATAATACACTATGGTATGTGTGAGTCCTTAATAGTCTCTAGTGATCCGAAGGAGCAATAAGGGTTACTTTAGATTGGCTTCCTCCCATATACCCCTACTGACTATGCTTGCTTATGTTTACTTTGAGTACGCTTGACTTTGGGTTCGTCTAGCTTTGCATTTCTTGCCTTGGACTTAGCCTAGTTTTGCATCCCAAGCAATAAATCCTCAATAATAAGTAAGACATTATCAACACTATCTGAATCACTGTAAGATATGGCTGCAACATCATACGTGATCTCAGCTCTAATTTCTTTACTTTTATCATTCTTCAGTTTAAGGTAATACCTTTTAGGATGTCCTATCTTGCCACAACTCCAATAGACAATACCACTAGTCCTAAACTAATTTCATCTGTTTAGGTTTGCTCTACTCATACTAGTACATACATTGCTTCTTCCTTTATCTTCACCTACAAAGTGGTAGGCACATGTTCCCTAAATTATCTTCTATGAATCTTCACTCAGAATCAAATCATAAACTCCATCAAACATCAAGCTTGTTAATCTAGAGGAATTACTAACAATAGGATCGGTAATATTCCAATTATTAGGCAATGATAATAATAGAATCAAAACATATACCCAATAATCAAAGTCAATCTCAATTGTTTCGAGTTGACTAATAATCATATTGAATTCATCGATATAATTTGCAATCAATGCACATTTGCTCATCCTTAAGTGAAACATATCTTGCGTTAAGTAGACATTGGTGATCATGAAAGGCTTCTCATACATGTTTAATGTGGCATTTATCAGTCCCACTGTGGTCTTCACAATATTAAATGCAACATTATGAACCAACATCAATTGAAACATCCAACGCCTATTTAAATTAACAACTCCCACTCATCTTGCTCCATCGAATTTGATTTCTCCTTAGATAGGAGTTACTTTAGTTTCCTTTAATTTAGGTGATCTTCAAATTACATCTTCTAGAAATCAATTTTCTTTCCATAAAAAATGCCGATTTTCACTTTTCCTTATTCTATTGCCATCAATTCATTTAAACTAAATCAAGCCTGGTTTTGATATTAATTGTTGCAAAAAAAAATGATCAGCTAATAAAATAAACAAAACAAGAAAATAAGTAAAATATTAGATGTATGTGATTTGATTGGTATGACCAATGTCCACGCGGAAAGCGGTGTGAAATTTCACTATAAATTGTGTGATATAACAAAGATTACAACAGCATCAATATCACCCAAATACTCTCAATATATTCCCAATCTCAAATACACCCAATGATTGCAATGTTTAGCCTTAAAATTTCTCATAAAAGAATCTCTCAATTTCACAAAAGAATTCATAAATCTTACCACAATATTAGCTTTAACACTCTCAAATCATTTCAAGGTGTAATTCACAAAGAAATAGCTTCTTAGATACTCTTCACAAAGAATATACTTCTTATAATAGATAAGGATTGCATAAAAAAAAATGGGAAATTTCTTTTTGGAAACCTACTTAAATTAGAAAATCTCAAACTTGAAAACCTACTTGGAAATTTTTCTTTTCGGGCTTGAGAATGATTTACTCTCTAAGATGATTAGCTTTTTGTTGAGCGAACTAAAGTAAATGTTTCTTCATTTTTAGGTTATGGCTATGTTGTCAACGGTTTGATTCAGCTTGGATTTCCATGTTACCTGAATCGAACCATAAGAAATCACAAATGCACAAGCGAAGATAATCTTCGTCAATAAATTCATAATTATCGTACGATTTACATGTTAAATAGGTTTGACAATGACAAGAAATGTAAACGGTAGGTTAGCTAGTGATAGCCAAATCTAGTAAACGAGAGAAAACATGATTCTAAAAAATATAATCCTTTGACTCCCTTGTTACTTTCATGAAACTTCAACATGAACCACAAAGATACAGAAAATAGGAGTTTCAAGTCCTTTGCTGTTGTACCGACCAAAAAAGAAAAAAGTCCTTTGCTGCATTTGTGGGCTGTTGACTTGAACTAGGGAGCTATGGAGCATATGGAAATTCAACTCTCTTTTTAATTTTTTTCTATAATTGGACTTTGCGAAGAAATGTGAGGGAAGCACTTGAATGTTGACAGAACATGGTGCAGGGAGGAGAGCGATCAACCAAGACTGAAATTTCCCTAAATAAAGAGAATCAAGGAGGTCCAGGACCAGAAGGGCAACCCAAAATAGAAGCCCAAGCATAGAATCGGTGGGCTTGCACATTTCGCTCGGTTGGCCCAAAAGTAAAAGTAATGAGCATCAGGTTGCTAGTTGCACTTGCAATTTTCTCTTTTTATCAACAGAAGAATGGGAATGGACAACTAACTACGACCTCCTGGCATTATTATAAAGCGTTTTACTTCCGCGATGGAATGTTTGATATGAGCCACCAAATCTACTGCTCATTTTGAGAAAGTTTGTCATCGCCGCAATATCCCAATACCAAAGAGAGTAGAGTTAGGGGTTATCTTACGCTATGACAAGACCGTTATAGACAAGTTATTATTTTTTAAGATCAAAGAGCGGCTCTAAAAATTGGATCCCATGACCAGAAATGGCCCAATAACACTTGTGAGTTAGTCTACACCATTAGGGCCAATCACTGCTATGGTTGCAGTTGCCGTTTGCCATAATGACATCATGGCATTCTTAGAGGGTCGTCTTCTATGGAGCTAAGAGTAGAAACTAGAAAGGAGAGAGATTATTTCATTGTTTCGCTTATTTCACCGCTGAAAAAGGGTCTCCTACTTCACGATATCCCGTCGTTTCCCAACTCAAAGAAATACTTCATATATTTCCAAAAGAAAAGAGAGATTATTTCATTACTTCGTTGCTTTTACCACCTGAAATAGGGCCTCCCACTTCATGGAAATCTATTCACTTAGGGAAAGTATTTTATATAACTGTATTTATCTACATATTTCATGCCAAAGGTGTCCTTTGTCCTACCTCTTTTTTTTTCCCTGCGTAACCATCATTTCATCTAGTTTTTCATAAATGTCAACTCCTCCCCCCAATTCGACCAAAAAAATAAAAATAAAATCCTCCTCCAATGGAAAAACAAAGGACATCAATGTCATTTTAAAAGTTTCTTTTTACCGATAATTTTACATATAAAGGTTCTCATTTTGTAATTAGAATGATATTACTAAATAAATTTAAGAAATAGAATTTATAATGTCATCTCAAAAAAAGTTGTGCACACGCCTAGCACATGCGTGAGAACTAGTATTGATTATGAGGTCGATGTGCAGAGGAAATGAACCACATCGATTGCGAGTTGCAATAATTAGAAAAATCTCAATTTTTGGAATTTCAAAAGATCGAACAATTATATATGGTCGCATAAGATGGTTCCACCGACCGATCCTCTGTTTGCCAGTGTACAAAGGCAGGTTAAATATGGTAAGTGGTTAAGGATTGACTGATTGTCCATGGTAAGAGTAATTATGCGGAATCTCTCATTTCACATTTGGCATAATGGTTGGGTGATCTCAACTGAAATAGCAATGATAACATGGGAAGGATTTTCCATCGAGACAAATAAACAAGTTGTCATCTTGAAAGTGATATCTTCAGAAACCTTGAATTTATGAATAAGCAGAGGTTGCCTAACTTTTAGATACATGAGAGTGACTGGCTTGGGAATACTAACGGAGCGATGAGGCCTCTCTGAGGATTTTCCACTTATTTTTTTTTTTTTCGAAATTTTGGACTTGGTACCTTAATGGGGACCATAGCCATGAGTGCTAATACTTAATCGTTTTATTTTTGTACTTGTTCCAAATAACAACACTCATATCTTTTCTCTTCTTTTTTTGGTTTGTCAAATAAGTTAATATACATGCTTGATACCCTCATTATTGACCGATCAACTTTAAATTTAAACATGCTAATGTCCATTATTGTGTTTATGTGGGAAATGATTGTTATATGACATGTTTGAGTGAGGAAAAACTATTATCATGATTAGGTATATTAGCAATAACGTGGCATGATTTTCTTTTCACATGTAAAGAATTAAAGCGTGTACCTATTAGTCTCATGACAATTAAGGCTGCGTTTGGTAATGCTCCCAAGAACAAATGTTTCTGTTCTTTTGTTCCCGGGAGCAGAAATAGAACAAAAACACGTTTTTTTTAAAGTTTTTTTGTTCTTGGAAACAGATTTGGAATAGAAGTAAAAAACGAAAAAAAAGTTCTTCTTGTTTCCGAAAACAATTCCAGAAACAAGAATCAAAAATTAAAAATCAAGTTTTGTTTCCTTTTCTTTTTCTTTTTTTTCTTTCTCTTCCTCTCTTCTTCCCCTACCTGGTCACCGGCCTCGATGCCGACTAGCGATCGGCCAGAGGATGGAGAAGAAAAACAAGAAAAGAAATTTCTAACAAAATTATTAATAAATTAAAAGAAATTCTAAGTCACAAAAATATATGGAGCTATACCAAAGGCATTTCTCTTTCAGGAGCATAAATTTTATATAGTTACATGTTCAAATACTCAGAAATTGTTTCTGAGAACAAAATCATAAAAAAGTGTTTCTAAAAAAAAAATTGTTCCTCCGAACAAAAACGTTACGTAAACGCACGCTAAGCTTTCTATATTAGTCACTGCTAGAGTGAAACCGAGTCAAGTTATTCTTGGCTAGCCTGACTTGATCAATAATTATAAGAGAGATCAACTTGCCTAAGCTCAAACTATTCGAATATCTTATTAAGTTGAGCTTGCCAACACTTAGCTTGACGGAGGAGTCCAATCGAGTATATTTGGAAAACCGGAGGCATTGCCTGCCTGCTTCATGTGAGCATGGTAAGTATGGCCGGACCATTGGCTAAACCCGAAGAGTTCCCTGAGAATGCCGCGGGGATAGAAGGGGTTGTCAAGCATGGTTATTTCTCATTTGTTAGACCCGAGCATCCACCGACGGCCATTTGGGACTAGGACGTAGACCAACCGCCGGTCTCGGAGATTGGTCAAAATGGATTCTGCGTACTAGCTCTCACGTGTAGCAAAGAGGGCATCATTCTTTGACCCATTGTCAACTGACCAAGTAGATGACCAAATACGTAACGCAATTACCCCAAGAACCGGTTGGAGTTGGACTCCAGTGTCATCACCCCGGAGCACACAACTCTCCATCAGATCTTCATTGTGTTGACGGCGGCGTATTATTATAACTTTTTCCCAGGGCATGGCGTGATACATCGCGTCTTCCTACTTAATTTATCAACACATAATTTATCAACACATACCTAACACAGCCGAGAGAAATAATACATCGCAGTCGACGGGCTGCAAAAACATATTTTAGCCGCAAGATGGGTTATTATTAGAGAGGGAGGAGCCGGGAATTCTTTGCTTCCTATCTTTTCTAATATTGCCGATTTGTATAAGGTCAATACAGCGGAACCTGGTCCAAATCCACGGGCGACTGCTATCATGTGTTGACATTTCTTTTCGTGGTAAAGTGTTGGCTGATTCTCCTTCGCCCTACGCAGGCGAGTTCTCACCTCGCGATTGATGAGGAGTACATACATCCTTTGGGGGCAGTACCTGATCTTAATAAACAGCTAATTCCACCATTTCAGAGTTATCCTAAATTGCATACCCTATTAGTAAACGAATATATCGTGTAGCAATAAATATGAAATGCACCGGCACGTACATACCAAGTGACTATATCTATCGCCATGTTTCAATCATTTGCAAATGAACCTGCATGCTTGTTTAACAATGGATGCGATTACTTTAATTAGTTTATCTATACCTTGAGTCGTTATGCTTGTTTAACAATGGATGCGATTACTTTAATTAGTTTATCTATACCTTGAGTCGTTGGGGGTAGATTTGTCATACACCTACCCTGGAAAAAAAGGGGCTACAAGGTTCGTGGTAATTTAAGTGCGATTGCAACCCAAACCACTTCGACAGCCCACTCCTGATGTGACCGGCAGTACTAAACTATGTTTCTGGAGCTTCTTAGGTTGGTGTCCTTTGAATTTGCCCTGTTGGGACTGCTGTGATTGGTGCGAAGATGACATCTCTCTTGCAAAAGCACGAGAGAAGTCAGTGCAATCTGCTGAATGAATGAGAGTGGTTGGCCCGTCCCCAGCAGAACCGCTCGAACGATTATCAAATAGTGTCGCAGAACCCAGCATGTTCTTTTTATATCTCTGCTCTGCCCTTCGGAGTAGAAGACAAACCAAAATCATGTAAAGTCGCTGAGAGAGGTGAACTAATCTGCATTTTATATAGAAACTCCGACCCCAACACGATGTGGCCCGACGACATTGGTGCTTCGTGGGTTGTTGCTCAGAGCAGAACACCGAACTGCTTCAAAAGGGTTGGTGAGACCAAACCGAGTCAATATTGTAATGGATTCAGTCATCTTTCGCTTTCCGAGGCCATTGTCCCGCATACTGTAATGGACTCAGTTTACCTCCAGAGTCCGCCCATGACGTCCGGCACAGTGTCCGCTAAGATTGAATAGTCCAACCTACATTATACAACGATGGTATTTTAAAATTTGGATATTCTGACTTTCAAAGAATTCTCTCTCGTGCACATTGAAGATTGTCACCGCGATATACATTATCCAAATATCACTGGCCTGCAATATGCTTCCGGGGAAGAGTAGTCAACGTATGATGCCGTCGATGTCGACTCTCAATTGATGGGTCAGCTTCTTTCTTTCTGAATCGACACGACGAGGGGAGTACCGTGATTTCAACATTAATGTACTCGCTATGCAATGTGCATTGACAAAGGAAGATATATAAGTGAAAAAAATGCTTCCAGGCCTTGAAGTCAGCCGTGGTGGTAGGTCGTGATCATTTAGTCATTCCCACTATTAGTGATAGTTCGGCTGTTTAGGATATTATGATTCTCTTATTGATTGATTGAAATTAATGTCATAATGCTATGTTATTTCACACGATCTCACACGATTCTTGGCACTGTACGACTCTTTTTTACTCCATCCATTGATCAGATTGTTGATGTCTTCGCAAATGAATATCACTCGGACGTTTTAAAAATATTTTTTTTCCAAATTCCAGTTGACTTTTTGTACATCGCCTTGAGTTTGATGGGATATTAGTGATATTTTGGATATTATAAATATATTCCTGATTGATTGTAATTGATATTGCGATACATTGTTATTTTAGATAATCTATCATATTCTATTACTTTAGAAAACCGTTCTATAAAACTTATAAATATGATCATGTATTCTTCAATGATACACAACGAAATATTCAAAAATTTCCAATTCCCTTTTTTGCATTATTATTAACTACTTACAACTCTTGGCATTGAGAATGTTGGTCGTTTATCCAATCAAATTATGTTATGCTAATGTGACTTTATCAACCCAATTGCGTGTTTCATAACTTTTAAATTATCATACTCAATGCAGATCATGTCAACAAAATAGATAATCACGATTAACTAAGGGATATCACACTATGGTGACAAATGTATAAAGTACATCTCCTTGTATAATTAGCTATGGATGCAATTTGGTGTGGAAAATTGTCTAAAATGTCCTAAACCTATTATTACATTTTTGTCGATTCGTGCCATTTTTTTTTTTTAAATTTTGTCAATTGAATCATAAATTTTTTTATGTTTGTCAATTGAGTCTATCCAATCAATTTTGGTGAACATCTTTGTGTAGGAAGTTGTACACTTTGAAATAGGAGCCACAATTCAATTGCAAACTTTTGAAGATTGTTTAGCTTTGTTAGAATTTCCAAAAAATAAAAAATAAAAATTAAGTGGATAGAAATAAGGATACCGTGCGTTGGGGTTGCTTCAGCTTTCCGACGACGAATAACTGATAACGGAGGAGATAATTTTGTGTTCTCTACGGAAGAATGAAACTAATGGGACAAGGGACCATTGAAAGGGTAGTACCGTATGCAAAAGAATCAAAGGACGCTTCCAATTTTTTTTATCATCATCATCATCATCATCATCATTATAATTATTATTTTGGGTCGGAAGAACACTTCCAATTGAGATATAATATGAGCTCGATTTTATCTGAAGGATACTTCCAATTGAGACATCAGTGGGCACCCGGCTTACATCCTCCACCGAATTAACATGCTTACAAGGCGCTTGGGTCCCGGACACAAGAAGATGCTCGACTTGTGGTGGATTTCCCAGTTCCCAGTAAAAGGATGCCGAAAACTCCCCGTGATGGCGAAGGGGAGACCGGCGATCCCCGAGACGGAGTCGCTCTCAAGGACAGCTGCGGCAGGTATGAAACCTCTCGAGTCGAGTAGTGCTACTCTTGAAAAAGATTGATTGTGGCTGCTGTCGAGGATAGAGATGGGTGGACGAAAAACAAACGACTTGGAACGACCAACGTGTGGTCCCAATGTCAAGATGCAAACAATGATAACGGTGGTGGGGCACTTTTTTTTTTTCTTTTTTCTAAGACTTCCCCAAAAAGAAGATAAAGCTGAGGTCTAATATAAACACATAATTAGTCCATCTTACAATCCTCGATCTCATTTTCTATATACTTGACACCTCACCAATTATAATTAGATTTTCAATGTTAACAACCTCAATTGGAGTTGTATGCTGTTCATTGAAGACATAGCTTTAATATATAAAAAATTCCCAAGGTTTCAATGTGGTACATGAAGTGAAATCGCTTGCAATTGCATTGAGTTGTTTTTTCACCAACCAAATAAAGTAAAAAATACCGCTAGGTTTATGGTTGAAGCAAATTATTTTGATGAGCAGTACTAAGACCCAACTTTAACCAGTTTAAAGGAAGAAAAGCGGAACTAAGAGACATCAACATCTTTTATTGTCAGATTACCGAACATGGCGCAACATAAAAGTTTGACGAGATTCGACTGATTTCGGATGATTATGTATGGAGCTGGCATTGTTAATTAATTACTATTGAACAAAATTTTATACGCTACCCTAGTAAAGTAGTTTGTATAATTTTTTGTAATTATCTTATGGTGCAAGGAGAAGTCACTCATCGTAGACTAGTTTGTGTCAAATTGCCTGTGACATTAGAAGATAGTGATCAAGCGAGATGCCACAGAATTAGAAAGTAGACATGTGCCTCGAATCGATCAAATCATAGGGACCGAGTAAGATGGATGGAGGGAAAGAAAATACACCAGCGACGCAAGGCTTCAATTAAATAGGACAAACACCGACGGGGGCGACGAGGCACATGGGGTTACGTACATACATACATACATACAGACGACGACGACGACGACGACGACGACGACAGAAGAAGAAGAATCAAAGGACGTTAAGATAACGAGGGGTCAAGGGCCTGAAGAGGGTGGGAGCATGGGACTCGATGAAGGCCACCTGAGACCGGGAGAGGTGGAGGTAGACCACCCAGTCGCCGTTGGAGAGCGGGCTGGGCATGGGCATAACGTACCCGGCTTCCCCTCCCCACGGGAAGTGATACGACCCCAACACTGGCTTCCCCCACCCGAAGTCCATCTCAGTCACCGGGAACCTCTGTCCCGATGACACCACGAACGCCGTCGACCCTTCCTCCTCTTCCTCGCTTCCGGGCTTGCAGTATATCCTTGCCACCGCTGGCACCGGCCGGTGCTCTTCCACCCAGTCTATCAGGCCCAGGAAGTGCTCCCTCGTCGCTCCCCTCTCCACAAATTCGTGCACCGCCTCCGCTACCCAGCTCAACGGCTTCTCCACCACCTCCATTGCCCTCTTCTCTCCAAATGGTATCGACAGCACATTCCCAAAGTAGGACGCCATGGGTGTGGGCTTGTCATCCACGGCCCGACTCATCAACCTACACCTGCCGTCCACGACAATCCCCATCCTTGACATCGTCTTGTTGTCATCATTATTAGCGACCGAGGAGGATTCCGCCACCATCTTCCAAAGGAAAGCGCTGAACGATTCCAACTTAGACCTCTTGCTTCCGTTGGAACAGGCCCTCTGTTGCAACTCGCTTAGCTTGGTGGCGGTCACATAGTACATGCGGCTTACCAGACAGTCGTCATCCCTCGATGTCGTCGTCTCGTGTTCCTCGTCTGCCTTTTGCTTTTGCTGGGGAGGTGGGGGCAACGCGGAGACTGGGATATACATGCTGTCTAGAGAAGGGTCAACGCAGAGCGGACGCCTAGGGTTGAGAAGAGAGCGGCGGAAGGAAGGAGGGAGCGAGAACGGGGCAACGGAGCGAGCCGTCTCTGCCCAAAACACCAGGAACATGTTGGCAGAGTGGGCGTCAGCTATCCGATGGTCAAACGTACACGCCACCACTATCCCCCCACACTTTAGCTCCGTCGCCTGAATGTTTTCCATCAAATCAAAACTCATGTCTTAATGAACAGAATTAATCATAGTGCGAAAATTGTATAAAAGAACTTACGCCTCAGTGAGATTTTAGGTAAGGTCTACATATTGTTGACACACATTTGGCAGCTTAGCTGAGAAGAAATCACACGACATATTGACCATCTAGAACAAAATTATTTTAATGAGTAATTACATGTATTCAAACATGGGTAAACATATGTTCAAAAAAAAAAAAACATGGGTAAACATGATTAATGGTGGAAACTAACATGATCTTCACATACGAATTTTTCGGCGTCACCACAGCTTCTTCTTTTTTTTTTTTTGGCCCATTCAGTGGGGCGGTTCAACAACTGAACAATGTTTTAATCCTCCATTTAATTTAACTATAATCACTTCATAGACTAACGCTAGAGAGCAGAGATTCCTTAAGTGTCACGGCACGTTTCCCATGAATTCTTCGTGCTTGAGGGCACTGGCAACCACAACCAATATATTTTGGTCTCATCTCAGGTCCCACCCTCGCAAGATTTTTCCATCCATTCAAAATATTAAAAAAAAAAAAAATGATAATCTCCTCCTTCACTGTATTTCTGTCATTTAACGTGTCATGCTATTATTATTTCACTGTTCCCTATAGACGCAATGAGCCAACGTGTCATCTTAATGATCACATAAATAAACCAGGGGAGCTCGCGCATGAGATTCTCTTTCCTTTGGACATTTAGCAATAAATCTTTCTACATTGTTATGGTTTTTATGAGAAATCCCTGATGCATGTAATCACAGATTATGATGTTACTCGTGATCAAAGTTCAAATATTATTCTTCTTTCTAAATGATGCTAAATGGTACCCCAATTGATCGGCCAATGAAAAATACGTAAGTGATTGTTTTTAATCTTTGTGAGAATAATAGTCTTTTCGGAGCTATAGGAAAAAATAATTACAGACTATTATGGGGTTCATTTTTCTAAATATTTGTGGCTGACGATGTACTGTTATTTTCATAATATCTCAAAAATTGTTCGATAGTCGCCATGCATAAATAAAAGATTAAAGAAAAAAGGCCAAGGTTTAGGTGAAATGAAGACGAAAATGGGCGCATATCCAGTGATTTGATCTCCTGAGAGGGATATCTATACCTGAACAGCAAGAACGCCTTGCTTCTTCGCGGGCACTAGTTTCCCTTCAATCGTTTCGTCGGGATTATACAGGTTGAGATGGCGGAGTTCTATGTCTGCAAAAGCTTCGATAAAGTCGACCCCACGATTGTTGCAGAGGAGCTCGGGCTCACCAACCGAGTTCTGGACCAACTCTCCGGCGAGAGCATAGTAGGAGACCAGAGCTTGGGCCAAGGCGGCTTTCAGAATACCAACCATGGACCCATATCCCAGCCTCTGTGAGGCGGTCGTGGTTGGGTTGGCGTAGCAGAAGAAGACGCCTACCTCAAGCGGAGGCAAGAGCAAGTCGAGGTTGGAGAGGGGAAGCCAAAGTTCTTGCAGGGGAAGTGCTGCCGCCACCACTTCTTTCTTGCCCCACTTCACCGCGAACTCTCCGCCTGCCCCTGCAACTGAACCCATTTTATGTACTATGTAGCTAGAGAGAGAGAGAGAGAGAGAGAGAGAGAGAGAGAGCGCGCGGGGAGAAGAAGTTAAGGGGATGGACCTGTTCGATTGAAGATGAGCCGGCATTTATAGGCCCAAACGTTTGCCATACTGACTCCCTCAGACTATTCCTCAACTACCGTCCATCTTATCTGTGGGAAAAAAAAAAAAAACATATGGGGCTTCATGGGGTTTGATTTAATCATAATCTACTCTCACCCGGATTTGTTCACGTCTACGCTCCCTCGAGATCATAATTTCCTCGGCAGAAATCGGAAGAGGTCAAGGGCGCAAAGGAAAGGACTAAGTAAAGAACAAGACCCAACCAACTTCCCTCCCGTTCCCCTCATTATTCATTTCCTTTGAAAATTGCAAACTCCCACCAATTATCTGCGAAAATTTCACTATTTTCCAAAAATGTCCGCCCCAAACACTAATTCCTCATACTCACTCAAATCACTCAAAATCAATTAAAAATTAAATTGCCAACCACTAAGCATGATGCTAAAACGAGTTTGCAAGGTGGACAATTCAGGATTTTCTTTAAGAGTATTTGAACAGCATTTGCAATAGTAAAGGTATATACGCAGTTATCAGATAATGAGCAAGACATGTATGTTTGAAAAAACCAAAAAAATATCTTCTTAAAAGGAGCTTTGACACGGCCAACACATTCCAACCATAAAAGTCAGGAAAGTTACACGTTTGCTGAAAATTTCTAAAAGCCCCGGGATATTTCTTGAATAAAAAACTCAAATGGGAAATGTGCTAAAAAATACGAATTTCTGAGCTCGTTTTCCACGATTTTTTGTCATTCATTGGGAGCTTCGAAAAAGATTGGTGCAGGGAACAGGGTGCAGTACCATGGTAGTTTGGGTGGGTAGGGAGGTGGGAGGCGGCGACCCTACCTTTGACCTGCGCCAAAAGGGCAACCGATTATGACTCGTCAACTTCTCACGTATACACTCAGCGCGCGGAGGACGTCATTACCTCACCGGGCGTACAGTAACTCCTGCAGAGAGCATCCACTTCCGCGGATAGTCAAGCGGTTTCTCATTCTGCTAGGAAAGAGAGGTTATGTATTACGAACAAGAAAACCAATCTGGAAGAGCGACGATACGATAATAGAATATTAACAGACCGCAAATCGGAGTTGTTAGGTTGGCATATTGAAATTGGCAATCAACTGAGCTGAACCTTTTGCAGAACACTGGAAAATTAATTCACACCGAAACCTCGGACATGTTGCAAGGGAGCAGATGTTAAAAGCAAATCCAGAAGAAGTTGACCTGTCCCAGCAACAAAAGGCCCACATGCAAGAGACCTTTCGTGGGGTTTTGCATATTCCCACTATAGAGTTATTTAAATTTCATCATTACCTATCTCATCCTGTCTAATTTGATGCTAATACATAATGTGTCATTAAATCTATCAAATGGGTGAGTCGAGTTAAGTCAAAAATTGGCCAACTCAAATTAATCCATTAAATCCGTTTTAACCCATTTTTATGTAATGCAAATATAATGACTCATAACTAACCCATCTTATACTCAACTCATACCATACCTGACCTATATCATTAAAATACTTCTATATTTATATCAAATTTAGAAAAACTCACATCTAAATTGAAATGAGAGGGCGGAGTGAGCGTGCTATTTAATACCCATATTATTTTAGATTTTACCATTTTGAAATCATTTATAATCCATTTCCCGGAATATAACTAATCTATACCACAACTCAATGCATCAAATATAAATTAAGAAATGAGCCTATGACCCATTTTGAGGCATTTACATGTCATGAAATTAGTCTAAAGACACTGGAAAATTGAATGTTTTAACAGTATGTTTTTGGTGACGTTGAGTAATTCATTTTGAGTCTGAATCCATGAAAATTATCCTATCCTAATAGAGATTCCAAATCCAATTGAACTTTTGGGTGACCCAACCTATGAAACAACAACGAATCTTTATTTGAGTTGAATTTCTAGTTTTGCTTTAAGCACTCAAGTGAGCAAAGATGCATTTGCCCATAATAGTCAATTGTGTAGTGTGTAACAGACTAGAAATAAATGAAAAAAAGAACATTGTGCAGCGTGTTAGGACAATTATGAAAAAAAGAGAGTCATAATCTATTGTACAGATGCTAATTTAGTCTTAGACATTTCAATATATCCAATTTAATCATAAATTATTTAACAATATATTAATGTAATCATTCAACAATTTTGACTGGCAATTTGCTAATTTGAACGACTGTCCTTTGTGGCACGGCTAGTGCGAATGTGGACGATTTTATTATTTTCTTTTAAATCTTTGGGATTTTTAATAATTTTTTCTATTTTTTGTTCTTTCCTTATTCTTTTGTTTGTTTGTTTGTTTTTTTTTTTTGGCCTTCTTCCTCCATCAGTCACTAGGCCTTATGGCGCTTGCTTGTAGCTAATCCTCAGCCATTGTTGAGGCCCAAAGATCGGTGGAAGAAAAAGAAAAAAAAAAGAAGAGGAAAAGAAAAATTCAAAAAAAAAAATTCAAAAAATCAGATTTTGTTAAGAAAATGTAAAAAAATTATTCATGTTAGCTTCGTTCGGAAGGACTACATCCAAAAATTGTAAAATAGTTTTGGATTGAACCGGCATCTGTATAATAGTATTGACACATAAATTTTAGCGACCCATTTAAATATCCATTGCAGAAAAATTATGAATTGATTTTGACTCCTAAGAAATAATTGATGTTGGAGCATTCTTAGAAGACGTCGATTCTCCTAGAGAGTCATCAATTAAGTTGTCGATTGCACTATTATCGATCAAATCTAGTTGTCGACTTACTGGACAATCATACAATCTAAGTCTACTTCAATCACTTCGCACTTGGAGGGTGTCCACATTCCTTGAAGGCCATTAACTCAGGAACATCAGAACGGGCAAATTTTATATACATGTACCCAATAATATTTATTTCTTATATTTTCAAGGTCTAATAAATGTTGTTTAAAGTTTCTAGAGTCCCTATTTGATTTTCGTTGTTTTCCAGTTTTTCTTCCGTATGACTCCTTTTGTTTGAAATTTTGAAACTAGAGAAAGGCATCTTGACGTAAGTTCGGCGGTTAGAACTTTTTCTTTAATTCTTTCCTCGTCTTCTCGCAAATTATGATACAACTTCTTTCTTCTCAAGTTCTTTATTTCTTCAAGTGCTCCCACCAAATAACACATGCTTTTTGAGTTTGACAGCAGCAAGCTTCACGTTTTGATCATTTGGGAGTTCTTTGTAATCAAAGATTCTTTCTACAGCATATAATCAATCCATAAATTCTTCCTGTTGCATCTTCCCTTCAAATTCAGGAATATCAACATTTACATAAGAATTTTGCTCAATTCCAGGAAGCTTTGATACTGATGTTGGGGAAGTTCTTCCTCACTCGAAGCTTGACTTTGAGCACTAGCAAAGGGTTGACATCCTCTTCATTAAAGGGAGCATTTTTTGAATCATGACGCAAATCATCATATTCCAAAAGTTTGAGTGTTGCAAATGCTCCCACAATTGCTACATTTGTCTCCTTAAATCATCCATTTCCATGTCTCGTAAGTCTCTTTCTCAAGCTATAGAAGACTCAACGTTTGGTCCACGTCGATGAAGACCAGCCATTGAACCAAAGCCTAATACCAATTTGATACTAGTGAAAGTGTAGAGAAGTAGGAGGTAACACAAGTGAGAACTTAAATAGGTAGGTCGCTCACCACTTGTAGAAATTCATCTAAGAGATAAGAGCAAAACAATAAATCCTTATTGTTCTCAAGCCAAAGGCTAAACAAGTTTGTGAATCAAAATAAGTCTACGTTCTTATTTATCATATCATGCTTATGAAGATTAACTTGGAACAACTCTCCAAGCACGAGTAATTACTAAGACTCTGAAAAGACAAAAGGACTCATAGGGAAGACAAACTAGGAAACAACAAAAATTAAATAGGAACTCTAAAAACTTTAGATGACATTTACAAGACCTTGAAAATTTAAGAAATAAGTGTTGTTGGGTGCATGTATCCAAGATTTACTTATTCCAATGTTATTGAGTTAATGGCCTTCAAGGAATGCAGACACCCTTCAAGTGCGAAGTGATTGAAGTAGACTTAGATTGTATGATTGTCCTGTAAGTCGACTACTAGATTTGATCGATAATGCGATTGATAACTTGCCAACTAAGTCGACGACTCTTTAGGAGAATTGACATCTTTTAGGAATGCTCCGGCATCAATAATATTAGTTACATTGTATACAGATATTAGGAGCATTTTAGTTAAGCCCATATAATTGCATTGAATTGGAGCCGAGAGGCCTAAGCGAAAGAGAATCTGAGCTTGATTGAATTTATTGGACTGAGCCCATATAAATTGAAAATTTGGCCAAGCTCACTAATCATAAAGCGCCCAAAATTTATATTATCGGTACCAAGTTGGAAAATCAATTTATGGAAACAAGCTTGGGGAGTAATTAAACATAATATCATCAGATCCTGGAAGATGAAGGGTTGTTATTTTGCCATTATTTTTTACAAGCTTGCAGCACTTAACGACATTAACGGCAGCAACAAACCCGTGCGCGTTACTACCATAACCAACAGGTACCAGTCAACAGTAGTGATTTTTAACCTTTGTGTTGGGTGTAACTGTGATTGGTCTATGGCTTCGCATTCAGAAGTAGTGATCTTTAACCTGCAGCATGAGCTCTTAAAAGAGAGAGGCTGCAACTACCTCCTCAATCATGATGTCTCTAACGTTGGTCCGAATTTGCTGATCTTCCATTTACAGTGATCTTCCCGAGGTAATCTGGAACAGACGAGTGAAGGAACGAAAAAGCTGTACAGATATGGAGCCCTGAATTGATTGTAAAATGAGGATGCCATGCTTTATCACCAAAGCACAGTACAGGAGACATCATAGCAAGAAGTTGCTCATTTGTAAAAGCTTTCTCAGCAAAATCCGTTGCAAGTCTTTAGTAAGGGAATCCCAACTAGCTATTTCATTTAAATCACGTGGGAAAAATGTGTCCAAAAAGTTGTAAACCTGTTCTATTTGTACTAATTTAATCATAAACCTTTTGAGATTGTGCCTATTCAGTTTTTCAGACTAATTTTAACTGAATATTGTTGACATGCACATGGGTTGACTTATGTGGCGCTATCAATGTTTTTTTTTTTTTTTTTTTGGTCGGTTTGACTCTATTCCTATTCTAATGCTCACTCTCTGACTTTTGCCCTGCCTCCTTGCAAGGTGTGGGAGTCGAAACCCACTCCTGAAATTACAGTGTTCCCACCCCAACCCCTCGAGAAGGTGGGGATTCGAACCCCCCACCTCCCCCTTCCAAGTTGAAAGGGTGGCCACTAGAGTAAACCCTGGGTTGCGCTATCAATGTTGATGTGGATGATTTTTAATCATATTTTAATATTTTTTCTTTTTTTTTTTTTCATTTTTGCTAAGTTTTTTCGTCTCATTTCTTCTTCCTTTTGCTGATTACTAGCTATTGGCTACAAGCGACAGCCGGCCACCAAAATAAGTCTACCTTCTTATTTATCATATCATGCTTATAAAGATTAACTTGGAACAACTCTCCAAGCACGAGTAATTATTAAGACTCTGGAAAGACAAAAGGACTCATAGGGAAGACAAACTAGGAAACAACAAAAATTAAATAGGAACTCTAATAACGTTAGACGACATTTACTGGACCTTGAAAATATTAGAAATAAGTGTTGTTTGGTGCATGTATCCAAAATTTGCTTATTTCAATGTTATTCAGTTAATGGCCTTCAAGGAATGCAGATACCCTCCAAATGCAAAGTGATTGAAGTAGACTTAGATTCCATGATTGTCCTGTAAGTTGACAACTAGATTTGATTGATAATAATGTGATTGATGACTTGCCAACTAAATCGACAACTAGATTTGATTGATAATAATGTGATTGATAACTTGCCAACTAAGTCGACGACTCTTTAGGAGAATTGACATCTTTTAGGAATGCTCCGGCATCAATAATATTAGTTACATTGTATACAGATATTAGGAGCATTTTAGTTAAGCCCATATAATTGCATTGAATTGGCGCCGAGAGACCTAAGCGAAAGAGAATCTGTGCTTAATTGAATTTGTTGGACTGAACCCATATAAATTGAAAATTTGACCAAGCCCACTAATCATAAAGCGGCCGAAATTTATATTATCGGTACCAAGTTGGAAAATCAATTTATGGAAACAAGCTTGGGGAGTAATTAAACATAATATCATAAGATCATATAAGATGAAGGGTTGTTCTTTCGCCATTATTTTTTACAAGCTTGCAGCACTTAACGACATTAACGGCAGCGACAAACCCGTGCGCGTTACTACCATAACCAACAGGTACCAGTCAACAGTAGTGATTTTTAACCTTTGTGTTGGGTGTAACTGTGATTGGTCTATGGCTTCGCATTCAGAAGTAGTGATCTTTAACCTGCAGCATGAGCTCTTAAAAGAGAGAGGCTGCAACTACCTCCTCAATCATGATGTCTCTAACCTTGGTCCGAATTTGCTGATCTTCCCTTTACAGTGATCTTCCCGAGGTAATCTGGAACAGACGAGTGAAAGAACGAAAAAGCTGTACAGATATGGAGCCCTGAATTGATTGTAAAATGAGGATGCCATGCTTTATCACCAAAGCACAGTACTGGAGACATCATAGCAAGAAGTTGCTCATTTGTAAAAGCTTTCTCAGCAAAATCTGTTGCAAGTCTTTAGTGAGGGAATCCCACCTAGCTATTTTGTTTAAATCACGTGGGGAAAATGTGTTGGAAAAGTTGTAAACCTGTTGTATTTGTACTAATTTAATCATAAACCTTTTGAGATTGTGTCTATTCAGTTTTTCAGACTAATTTTAACTGAATATTGCTGACAAGGGAATGCGTGGACATTGAAGCAAAAGAAAAATAAAGCCTTCTCCGATCGGCAATCGGGTTTCGCCTTGTATTTTTCTCGTGCCGAATACTGATGGTTGTGCACTACACCAGTGAAAAAGTAGTAAAATCCAAAGCCAAGCCAAGGCAAGAAAAGACGCCCCCTCTCCCTTTCACGGGCACTTTCGAGGCGTTCCCAACGTGGGAGCCGGCCATTGTTGACTCCGCTGAAGCACGGCCCCATGCCGTATGGATCACGAGGAAAGGACAAAAAGATTCGATCTGGTTGGAGATCCGGGAAGCGTTTGTCGGGAACTGATTCGTGCTCGTGGGAGGTGTGAACACCATGCAACTTGTTTTTTTGCATGCAAGTAGTACGATTAATTTTGCCAATTGAATCATAAATTTTTTTTTTTATTTTTTTTAATTGAGTTTATCCAATTAATTTTGATGAATATCTTTATGTAGGAAGTTGTACTAATTGAAATAGAAGCCACAATTCAATTGCAAACTTTTGAAGATTGTTTATCTTTGTTAGAATTTCCAAAAAATAAAAAAAATAAAAATTAAGTGGATAGAAATAAGGATACCGTGCGTTGGGGTTGCTTCAGCTTTCCGACGACGAATAACTGATGACGGAGGAGATAATTTTGTGTTCTCTACTGAAGAATGAAACTAATGGGACAAGGCCCGTTCATCGGAAAAGAGGGCGGGGACTAAGAAAAAACACGAAATACGAAATACGTGGAAAGGGACCATTGAAAGGGTAGTACCGTATGCAAAAGAATCAAAGGACGCTTCCAATTTTTTTTTATCATCATCATCATCATCATCATCATCATCATTATAATTATTATTTTGGGTCGGAAGAACACTTCCAATTGAGATATAATATGAGCTCGATTTTTTCTGAAGGATACTTCCAATTGAGACATCAGTGGGCACCGGCTTACATCCTCCACCGAATTAACATGCTGACAAGGCGCTTGGGTCCCGGACACAAGAAGATGCTCGACTTGTGGTGGATTTCCCAGTTCCCAGTACAAGGATGCCGAAAACTCCCCGTGATGGCGAAGGGGAGACCGGCGATCCCCGAGACGGAGTCGCTCTCAAGGAGAGTTGCAGCAGGTATGAAACCTCGAGTCGAATAGTGGCTCCTATTTCAAAGTGTACAACTTCCCTTCACAGTGAACTTCCCGAGGTAATCTGGAAACAGACGAGTGAAAGAACGAAAAAGCTGTACAGATATGGAGCCCTGAATTGATTGTAAAATGAAGATGCCATGCTTTATCACCAAAGCACAGTACAGGAGACATCATAGCAAGAAGTTGCTCATTTGTAAAAGCTTTCTCAGCAAAATCCCCTGCAAGTCTTTAGTGAGGGAATACCACCTAGCTATTTCATTTAAATCATGTGCGGAAAATGTGTCGGAAAAGTTTTAAATATGTTGTATTTGTACTAATTTAATTATAAAGCTTTTGAGATTGTGCTTATTCAATTTTTCCGACTAATTTTGACCAAATATTACTGACATGCACGTGGGTTGACTTATGTGGCACTATCAATGCTGACATTGATGTTTTTTAATAATATTATAACATTTTTTTTTTCTTTTTCTTTTTTCCATCATTTCTTCTTCCTTTTGCCGATGACTATCTATTGACTACAGGCGATGGTCAACCACCGGCCATGGCTGGGTAGGTTGGCATCACCTAGCCATTGTGAGGCCAAGCCAAGCCGAGGTCTCCCTTCGCCAAATTTGGCTTGGCAAGGCCAACCCTCACCGAGGCTACCTTTGCTCAAGCCAAGGTGGCTTCGCCAAGGCTCATCCTCACCATAGCTAGATGAAGCCAGCCCACTTGGCCATGCTAGTGGTTGGTCATCACCTATGGTTGGTGGTTAGTCACCAACAAAGGAAGAAGAAAGGAGAGAAAAAAAAAAAAAAAAAAAGAAAATTATTATAATATTATTAAAAATTGTTTACGTCAATGTTGGCGGTATCATGTAAGCTATGTAGCACTGACACAGACACGCGATACGCGACACGATATGACACGCTGACACGTCATTTTTAAAAAATAGAAAATTCAAACACGTTTTGATATGTTATATATTAAATATATATTTTTATATATAAATGCAAAAATAAATAAATAATAATAAAAAGAGCATATAATTAATTTATACTAAAAATATTAATCAAACATTTATTAATGTCATTCATTGTTTTAATTTGACAAAGATTGAATGAGAAATTCAAAAATTGCAAACATGAAAGAGTAAACTTGAAGGAACATGTCCTGTTTTCTTATACTTGTTGGAGATTAGTGAGATTTCTTATAGTCTTAGATAGAGTTCAGAGTTCATGATATAGACTAGCTTGGAGCTCCTCTACAAAACAAGGTTCAAGAAAAATGAAAATCCAGGACAATAACTCTCAAAGTATGACCAAAAGAAAATGAAATCACTAGATTCACTATTGAAAATGTGAGAGATAAGTCACAAGCCTATAACATAGACCAAAATAGATAACTTGCAAGCAATGCTTGCGAGAGGTGAAAAGAAACAAAAAAAAATTATAATTTTAAGTATGTGGGGGCAACGGAACGACTCCAACGAGAAGAGAAGCATTCCATCGTCACTCACGGGAAGATCAGGACTTTTAAGTGAGAAATTTGAGAGTAAGAATTTTATTCTTTCTCATTTATTTTTTTTATTTTCATTATTTTTTCATATATTTATATTTTGACCCCTCAAGTATTGAAATTTTTTAAAATTGATCCCGTGCTTGTCGGAATCGCATGTCGGAATTTCAGACTCGTGTGTTGGAAAGAGTTGACCACATGTCGGATTTTCCGACACTCGTTGACCGCGTGTTAGAACGTGTCGGAACGTGTCGGACACATGTCGAAGTGTCGGACACGACACAAAAGCTTTCGGAGAGTGTCGGTGCTTCTTAGCTTGTAAGTCGACCAATATCCACATTAACAATATTCGGCCAAAATTAGCCAAAATGACTAAATTAGCATTAAGTCAAAAAATTTATGACTAAATTAGCACTAATAAAATTTTTATTACTAAATTGATACTAATTAATAAGTTTTAAATTTTTTTTTGACACTTTTCCCATAATTATACTAAACAAAACAACTTCAGAACATATCACCCAAGACCTAACCAATCACTCTTATAATGGCAAGAATAAAAGCCACTTCATATAGGGCAGTCAACACATGACCAATATCTAAAGGATAAATTTAGGAGGTAAAGTGAATGTAAGATTTCATGGAACAATTTCCAACTTTTCTAAAAACTTAAGCCTTTAGATGAATTTGTGGTTTAATAGTTTACATATTTTAATACTCCCTCATGCTTAATCTATTTTTTTTTTTTTTTTTGGTTTAGTATTAAGCGTGGAGATATTTAATTGGAACTTAGGGTTTCTTGTTCTAATATCATGTGAGATTTAGTAGGACCACCATTGACTGTTCTAAAATATGTAATCTTTCGTATCTTTTTTTTTTTTTTTTTAATGTCTCTATCAAATTATTTGTAACTTGCCTATAGATATGTGTCCTTCGTCACCATGAATTACAAGTGAGAGTACTTATTTCCTTATTTATGATACTTATAGTATATGAGATACTAACAAAATCCTAATTTCGTTATTTATGATCATCTAATAATGTCAATAAATATACTTCAACATTCCACTCAAGCTGTACTTTCTTCCAATGTTTGCCACCAAAGTATCATGTAAGCCTCCTTACACTAGACAAGGATGTTAATTCTTTGAATCGAATTTAAAACAAGTGCTAAAGAAACACATGATAAAAGAATCGACACATTTATTTCACATGAATTTGATATAATTGTGGGGAAACCATGTTCAGTTGCAGCAAATTAAATTGCATCACCCCATGAAGTCAACTTTGGCTACTCGATGAAGGTGTACTCAACTTCGGTGCCCACAGTTGCTTAGATGATTGACAGTGACTTCGCTCTACAATAATGCTCACAATCGAAAGAAAGTCCCACAACAATAATGTCCATGGTCGGCATTGTGACAAGATTGACGAGGCCGCAAGAAACAATAACTCCGTCTGACAATGGAGGAGAGACCAGTGACTTACGAGATAGCTGCTCTTAGAGGCAATTGGATCAGACCTGGGATCGCGATAGAGGATTATGGTGCTACTCTTGAGGACAATTGATTGTGGCTGCACTTGAGGATAAAGATTGGTGGACCATAAACCAAGAATTGAAAACGACGAACATGATCTCAATGTCAGGGTAGAAATGATAAAGACGGAGTGAGGGGTTTCTTAAAAACTGATGGTTAGAATAAAGTTAAATCTAGGGTCTAGTAAAAAGGTATAATTAGACATTCTTCCGATCCTCTATCTCGAACTTTTATACACTAGATATCTCACCATCTAAATTAGATTTTCATTGTTAACAAGTTCGGTTGGAGTTAAATACCGCTCATTGAAGATCCAGCTAGGATATAAAAGATAAATTCCTGTAGTTTCAACTTAGGTACAGGTAGTTGCTTGCATGGAATATTTCTTCACCAACCCAATAAACTAACCAGTATTGCTTCATTCACGGTTGAACCGGATGCAAAGCGACAAAACGTTTTCATTGGAGACATTTACAAAGATCCAACTTGAACGAGTTCCAAGGTGGACGGTCAAATCACCGAACATAGTGCAATAGGAAAATTTGACAAGATTTGACTAATTGCAAGTGCGGATGATAACAATGACATCATTAATTAATTAGTTTATCTTTCCTGCATGGGAAGTTACTTATACGATGCTTATATCACACGCATATAATGAGCGATTCAAAATGCTGGCATCCGTCAATTTGTTTATAACTTTAGCAATATGTGTTATCATTAGAAAGTAGACATATGCCTCGGATCGATCGATATGGAGAATAAGGACCAAGTAGGATGTATGTAGGGAAAGAAATTACACAAGGAACATAAGGTTTTAATTAAACAGGACAAACAACGATAACCAACAGTAGCGGTGAGGCACGTAAACGTATCCATACAGAAGAAGAATCAAAGCAGGTGAAGATAGTGAGGGTTCAAGGGCCTGAAGACAGTGGGAGCTTTGGACTCAACGAAGGCCACCTGAGACCGGGAGAGGTGGAGGTAGACCACCCAGTCGCCGTTGGAGAGCGGGCTGGGCATGGGCATAACGTACCCGGTTTCCCCTCCCCACGGGAAGTGGTAGGACCCCAGCACTGGCTTCCCCCACCCGAAGTCCATCTTAGTCACCGGGAACCTCTGCCCCGATGACACCACAAATGCCGTTGACCTTTCCTCCTCCTCCTCGCTCCCCAGCTTGCAGTATATCCTTGTCACCCCCGGTGCCGGCCGATGCCCTTCCACCCAGTCTATCAGGTCCAGGAAGTGCTCCCTCGTCGCTGCCCTCTCCACAAAATCATGCACCGCCTCAGCCACCCAGTTCAGCGGCTTCTTCACCACCTCCCTCGCCCTCTTCTCTCCAAATGGTATTGACAGGACGTTCCCAAAGTAGGACGCCATGGGTGTGGGCTTGTCATCCCCGTCCTGACTCATCAATCTACACCTGCCGTCTACCACGATCCCCATCCTTGATATTGCCTTGTTGTCCTCGTTATTAGCAACTAAGGAGGATTCGGCCACCATCTTCCAAAGGAAAGCGCTGAACGACTCCAACTTAGACCTCTTGACTCCGTTGGAGCTGGCGCTCTCCTGCAACTCGCTTAGCTGGGTGGCCGTCACATAGTACATGCGGCTTACTAGACGACCGTCTTCCCTTGAAGTCGTTGGACTCGAATTCACCACCTGCCTGCTGCTTGTGCTGGGGAGCTGGGGGCAATGCAGAGATGGGCACGTACATGCGGTCTAAAGAAGGGTCAATGCAGAGTGGACGCCTTGGGTTGAGAAGAGAGCGGCAGAAGCAAGGAGGGAGTGAGAAGGGGGCATCAGAACGAGCCGTCTCTGCCCAAAACACCATGAACATGTTGGCCGAGGTGGCGTCAGCTATCCGATGGTCAAATGTACACGCCACCACTATTCCCCCACACTTTAGCTCCGTCGCCTGAATGTTTTCCATCGAGAAAAATTGTACAAATCTTAGTCTATTAGCAGCTTGATCTAGTAGACTTCGTCTACATAGAAGACTAAACCCATGCATCACCGGAAAGTTATCCTACGATGGACTTGATCTTCATAGTTTTCGGCACCATAGTTTTCTCTTGCCCATTCATTGAGGCAGTTCAATGTGTAAACTTGTATTTTAATCCTCCATTTACTTAAACTAATCTCTTCGAGATGAATTTATCATATAGCCTGCTAGCTACTTCTTTCCTCGATAACAAGGAAATATGCAATATCCATTGTCTAGTTATTTCGTACAGGACTAGCACCAGAGAGGACAGGCTCCTCAATACTCTAGCATGATTCCCATTTGGCGCATTAATTATGTGAAGGATGTTGATAGTGAAAGGGAAATCCCACCCTTTCCATATAAATATGAATTCTTCGCGCTTGATGTCCCTGGGGAACATTGCCATAATTTCACGGCTTCTCATCAAGTTAATTATTAATTTTAAGGTCCTCCCTCGCAAGATTCTTCCATTCATTCAATTCCATCCATAATAGACAAAATGATAATTTCCATCTCACTATTCTCGCAGGACGCAATGAACAAAATGCTTAATCTCAATGATCACATAAATAAATCAGCGAGCTCGCACTAAGTGTCAGATTTCCTTTTTCATTTGATCATTTAGCAATGATCTTTGCTACATTGTTCTGTTACGTGTAAAGTTATTGACGTGGCTTTGATTAGGACATCTTCGAATTATTACAAGGAAAATAATAAACTATAAGAAGTAATTGATAACGTGTAATCACAGACTATAATGTCAGACATGTGAACGAAGTCTAAACATTATACCTCCGTCTAACATTGCCAATTAGCATCAAAATTTTGTTTGTAAAATTTGCATACTAAGTGATGTAAACGAAAGGTTTTATTTTGACACTTGATGAAGGAACTTCAACATCGATGAATGAACCAACTTTCATTCTTAGTAAAGTGGGAGAATCCGACCCATAGACTTAGCGATAGATGGTACACTGTCCCATTCGATGCTGGTTATACTTATGAGTCCATGCATATACAAAAGACATAAGAAAAAGAATTGTGGATTTAGGTGCAATAAAGATGAAAATGAGCGCATATGCAGTGATATAATCTCTTGAGATGGATAAACGGTATATAGTATGGCCGTATCTATTATCTATACCTGAACAGCAAGCACGCCTCGCTTCTTTGTAGGAACCAGTTTCCCTTCAATGGTTTCATCAGGATTATACAGGTTGAGATGGCAGAGTTCTATGTCCGCAAAAGCTTCGATAAAGTCCACCCCACGATTGTTGCACAGGAGCTCGGGCTCGTTGACCGAGTTCTGGACCACCTCTCCGGCAAGAGCATAGTAGGAGACCAGAGCTTCGGCCAAGGCGACTTTCAGAATACCAACCATGGACCCATATTCAAGCCTCCGTGAGGTGGGGGTGGTCGGGTTGATGTAGCAGAAGAAGACGCCTACGTCGAGCGGAGGCAAGAGCAAGTCAAGGTTAGAGAGGGGCAGCCAATGCTCTTGCATGGGTAGTGGTGCCGCCACAACTTCCGTCTTGCCCAACCTCACCATGAACTCTCTGCCTGCCCCTGCGACTGCATCCATTTCGTTTTCCATGTATGGCGAGATCAAGAGAGATAGAGAGCGGAGAAGATGGAAGGTGATGAGCTTGAAGACGAGCCAGTATTTTATATGCCCAAATGGTGGTATCGATGATGACTTGACTCCATCCATGACTATTCCTCAACTACCGTCCATCTTATCTGTGGAAAATTACTCACGACAGATGCACTATATTATTCGTCTCCACAGTCTCTTCATCTTCACTCCACCATAAAACATATGGCAGCTTCATGTGGTTTAGTTAATCATCATCTACTCTCACCTGGATTGTTCACGTTTACACTCCAAAAACTCCGACGGGACAATTATTTCCTGTCAGAGATCAGGAGAGGTCAAGCGTGCAAATGCTCATTGTTTCCCCGGGCAATTCAAAGCGAAGCAGTGAAAATTAAATAATGATAAAAAAAAAAAAAAAAAAGAATAAAATGGGACAAACGCATATTGATGACACCGTCTCGAAGAAATCCTTCCCTTTAATTAATCATAATCTGAAACGTAGTCGACTAAACCGAAATCCTTCCTTTAAATTCAATGTCTAGACTAAACATTTTTTTTCTTTTTCAGAACTAGTTTGCTTGTCAATGTCTCGTGTGTTTATCAGAAAAATGAATAATTTGGACTTATAATTCTTGAAATAATCAGCCATTTATAATATTTTTATTATTGATAATAATTTATATCTAAATATTTTCGTGGACGATAAACATACTTTGCGTTCATTCATTTTTGTAAGCAATACAAGCGATTATTTTTAGAAAAATATTTTTTAAATAATTTTTTTCCATGAATTAAATGACCTCAAGAAGATAAATTATAATGGTCAAAAGACGTGTCTTTGGAGGGATTTTGAATATTTAATAAATAAATAATATTAAACAGATAAATGAAAAATTAAATTGGGATATAGTATTATATTTAGGAAAAACTACCTGAAATTTCACCCAATAACCATTTACGTATCTCTATTTTCAAAAAAATACTAGATACATGCTTGAGATTTACTTTTGGAGACCATTTTGCATCTTAACATGAACTATTTTATTGTCCTCATTTACGAAAGTGTCACTATTTGCCAAGATTGCCAAACCCTAAAACCTAAATTTTGACTCCCACTCAAATTATCCAAAACTAAATTAAAACAAAACCATTAAATCCTAGGAAAGATACTAAAATGATTTTACAAGAAGAACAAATTAGTCATTTCAATATAGGGTTCAAATTAGGGGTAAACATTAGTCCGGGATAAACATCAGTCCAGGGTCAACCTTGGACTAGCCCAACTCAACCGGTTCTAGCCTGTTTCCTAAGGAGACCGGGCCGGTCCTTCGTCCTAGAATCCCTGGACTTTGCATTTGTGAGGATTAATCCTTGGCCCTAAGACTTTGGGATTGGTCCAACCTGGACTAATCATCTATATATTATATATGTAATATATAATAAGTATAATGTATATTCTAAACTCTAGCACCTTTGCCTTTGTGCTTTTTATGCGATTTTGCCATGTAAATTAGAAACTAGAAACCCAGCCTTGATTTGACAAAAAAATAAATAAATAGAAACTCTCTTCGCTCTCCTTGACCTTGCTTGTTGCTTGTTCTCCCCTCTCTTTCGCTTGCTTCTCCGCTCGCCTATGGCCTCTTCTTACTCACTTCATGAGTACAACTCAACTGGTGAAATCTCTCCTCTCTATTGGTCCGCCTTACGAGTGTAGCTCAACAATTGCAAATAAAGATTTATGTTGTTACTTTTTCTTAGATTTATGTTTCATATATACTTGTGTTCAAAATTTGGTTATTCAATATTGCATTAATGGTGGATACATAATTTGAAAGAGTATGTTTATCCTTTTAAGGAATATAAAAAATGAAAAAAAAAATTAGTTGGTCTTGAGTTGATTCTGCAACTGGACTAGACCTATATGGTCGGTCTAGTCCTCGGTCTCAAGCTCAACAGGATTGGTCCTTAGTCCAAAAAACTAGGGACAAACATTTGTACAGGTTGATTGTTGAGTTAGGTGCTAATCTAGCCCAACTTGGATTATGTTTACTCCTAATTCAAATATAGAGATTCGTGAATGGTATCTACATAAATAAATAAATTTTATATAGGAAATAAAATATGTTCTTGATATTCTCATCTATATTTAGAAAATACCACAATGATGTTTTCTCAAGGGCCTTAACTTCTAAACAAAAATAAACAACACGTCTAATCCATTGTATTAAATTAGTCTTAATTAACTGCTTTAGGCAAGTGGGTGGCACATCAATTTTCTCAACCACTATATTTGTCTGCATCGTCCTTTTTCTATATATTACTATAGAATTTGGCAGTTTCCTCATACGTACTTGCTGAGAAATTACGAACCCCGGAAATAACTGTGCAGAAAAAGGTAACGCTTTTAGTTACTAATAATGGAATTTTATATTTGTCTGCATCGTCCTTTTTCTATGTATTACTATAGAATTTGGCAGTTTCCTCTTACGTAGCTGCTGAGAAATTACGAACCCCGGAAATAACTGCGCAGAAAAAGGTAACGCTTTTAGTTACTATTAATGGAATTTTGTTAAGTAAATTTAACAAGCAAATGTCGATTCCTAAGACATGCCCTATACCTTTTTTTGGTGTGCTCTGCTTTAGCTGGTACTGGGCATCGAACCCAGCAGATCTAATGCCTTGCGTAAACAGACGTCGGCGCTATCGGCAATGGAATCAACACAGCAACAACCTCTCTTTTTAGCTTTTAATATGCACAAAATTATTATTAGATATATTCGATGGTTTATAAAAATTAATATGTTCATATATTGATGTATCGCCTTTCAATAAAAAATCTAGATAAGTGCACCATCCATCATATCGCTAATTCTTTTCCGTATGCATTAATTCAGATAATAGCAAAACAGCTTGTGTATCGATTGCTGCATAATTTCAATGAGATCTCGCACGTTACCTAAAAATTCACACACGAAGTAAATCAATAGAAATGAGAAGATCAGATCCAATGCATACTTAAAACTTGGTCAACCCTCACCTCCAATAGCCAAGTCGCATATTGATATTGGAAAATAAGTAAGGGTCACGTGTTGTTTCTTTCATATGAGAAAGTTTTGTCATCTTAATTGTTGAAAATTTATCACGAGTTTGAGCCCAAACGAAGCTTGACTCGATGTGTTGTGTGGACATTTGACCACGTGAAAATGGAAAGAAAGAAAAAGGGGCACATTAAAAGAAGATGGACAAATTTTTCCCCACATAAATTTATGTGCATGTCTCCACGTCCATTTTCCTTCTCCCTCGTAAATGCATGCCCATGGATGCGCATGCATGCCAACAGAAGATTGTGAGCGTCGAATATCTCTTCCCTTCTTTTGGTCATTTTTTGTGGACTTCGTTTGTTTTTTTTTGTCAATAAATGCGGAAAGAGAAGGAGAAGAAATGAGGAGCTAAGAGCACTTTGTGCATCAGAGTCAGAAGAAAAGGGACACCATCATGAAGAGAGAAAGAAAGAGTGAAGAAGGCTTTCTCATGCTGCCATAAATGATGAGAGACTTCTCTTGGTTATAAATAGAGAGGAGCCATCGAGGTAGAAGTGCACCAAGTTCCTTTTTTGGCCGAGAGAGCTTTGAGACTCTAAAAGAGGGCAGAGAGTTCTCCACATGAGGGTTTATTCATTGTAATTACACCGGAGTGATTTGCCCAATTAAATTCTTGTGATTGGAATTTGTGTAATTCATTGAGTGAGATTTCATTAGGAATTATGAGGAGCTAAATACTGTGAGTTATTGGATGTAATTAGAGTTAGGAAACATTGAGAAAGAGTGTTTGAGTACTTGAGTAATTATAATCTCTATTGTATTAGTTGTTTCTATAATGGAATTTTGTACTACTCTCCCCGTAAGATGTAAGCTTTGATATTCGAACTGGACTATGTAATCTGATGTCCGATTCCCTTTTCTTTCTTTGACTATCATAACGATTGGTATCGGAATCAGTGTTGGCTGACTTGAAGCAAATTTATAATGGAAGAAGGAAAAGTGAGAATTGACCGATTTGAGGAGAAATATTTTGCTTTCTAGAAGATGCAGATTGAAAAGTGTTTATACTAGAGAAATTTACACTTACTCTTATCTAGGGAGAAACCAAACTCAATGAAAGATGCCAAGTGGGAATTGCTGGATAGACAAGTGATGGGTGTCATTCAATTGAAGTTGGCTCGTGACATCACGTTTAAAATTGTTGTAGGAAAATAGATTCCTGAAAAATCGAACCAATACTCGAATGATCAAATACCGAAAACGAACACGAAAACGTGCCTAGAAAATATATAACATCGATCGAAAGATATATTACGGAGACATACATACCTTATTTGGCACAGATTAAGTACAATTGTAGTCTTAGAGGAATTGTTTGAAAACCTGGAGTTTCGTTCTTCAAGAGGGAGTAAACTATTTCAAGGGGAAGAAAATGGAGAAGCATATTTTCTTTCTAAAAACGCCACAGTTAACGTTCTCTCCGCCCTTTTTTTATGTTTTGCAGTTGTTTTCACTTATAAAATAACTACCCCTTCCTCTTATGAGACCTTCTCTTATGGGCTAGATTTGGCCCAACATGGGCAAATAGGCTTGACTTGGCCTATCAAATAAAAAATGATTAATATCTTGAAAAACCCCAAATTGGTATACTTGTGACAAATTTACCTCAAACTATTTTTTTGATCACCAAAAACCCCAAACTGGTATATCTTTGACAAATTTACCCCAAATTGGTACACTTGTGACAAATTTACCCTCTGTTAGTTTTTGTTAAATTTTACTGTCAAATTATTAAGTTAAATGAGACACATAATAGTTGATTAGTATGCCGATTTTGGATTTTACGCGTTGTTTTTCACAATTTACAAATTTTGTGATTTTTTTTTTTGTATTAATTCAATTTAGCGAATGATATATTTGTCACAAATTTACCATTTTGGGATTGTTTGCGGTCAAATAAATTAGTTTTGGGTAAATTTGTCATAAATGTACAAGTTTAGGGTTTTTTATGGTTAGTCAGGATAAATTTGTCATGGGTGTACCAGTTTAGGGTTTTTCAGGGTATTAACTCAATAAAAAATCCATCATCTCCCACTCGCATATGATGGATTGAACAGAACTATTTCTTTACCTTTCTGCAATGTTCATATCAGTAAATAATAAGTGTGACCAGCATATTTCGAGAGTTCGTTGCAATACATCTGTTAGGAATATATAGCAACTCATAACGGACATCACATTTTTTAGTAGATATAGTATGTATTATCCTAGATTGATTGATTATATTTATATCTCTCTTGATCTCTTTTTTTAACAATGATATATTGTATTTACAATTATGATTATCTCAAAACAATTATAATTAGTCATCTAGTGAATACAAACTATAATGTGATTCTCCAAGTTTGATTTGTCTTTTTCCTTGAAACTCTCAATTTCAATTCAACTTACTTTTCTAGAAATGTCCCATTAGATCGAATCAATTCATGATCATTGTCAACATTCTAAAATAACAAACACTGAATAGAAATCTTGAGAATAAATAAAAGTCATGAGGACACTTAATTGAGGAACTTTTTCCTCAAGAATCTCACATGGCATAAAAGTCGAAATCAAAACTTTGACCACTCTTGTTGGTCGTCTCATGCATACATAGTATGAAATACGTATTATGGTATTAACTCATTTCCTATAGAGCATACGTCTATACTTTCAATACCATATAGATGATAATTCAGGCATACCTAATGTCTAACTTGAGTTCACATGTCTACTCTATTGAAAAATCCATCAGAACTCACATCTGACATCAAAGACAGATAAAGTAAAATATGTGGGTTATTTTAGTTTTGGACAAAGTAAATATTATGTCATCATCTTAACACTCAATTGAGGCGACATCTATATTTTAAGTTTGGATTCTTGATTATCACCTAGATAATATGATTAAAAATCATCTCATCTCTATTTATCTCATAATAAATAGAGGTGATTACCCGTGTGAATGGGCTAATATCTTATTTGTCCGACATGCTTTCTCAATTTTATATGATGCACTAAGTATTAAGATACATAAATGTCAAATAAAGACTCATAGGCATTAATAATGAAATACAAATTCATTAAATGTGAATACTTTAGGGAAATTACAATATTCAGTATATCAGCCTCTACACAATTCTAAAGATTTTACATGACCACAGAACACATCTTTAGGTATTGACTTTGTCATTGGATCCGCTATCATTCTATGTGTAGATATGTATTGTAAGTTCACATCTTTTCGTGCAACCATATCTTTGACAAAATTATACTTGATATCTATATGTTTGGTCTTACCATGATATTTTGGCTCTTTGATGTACGCTATTACTGCTTGGCTATCATTGTTAACCAACAATGAGTTTGTAGCATTCTTAACAATACCTAAATGATTCAAAAATTTCTTAAGCCAAACACCTTATTGTATTATTGTTGATAATGCCACGAACTCAGCTTCCATTGTGGACAAAGCTATACACGTTTGTTTCTTACTACCCCAAGATATGGTGCAATTATTAAGTAAGAAAACAAATCTAGATGTAGATTTCTTTTCGTCTAAATCTCTTTCCCAATTAGCATCTAAATAGCCTTCAAGTTGCATATCATTTCTTTGATAACTCAACATATAATCACTAGTTTCCTTCAGATACATTAGTATTCTTTTGACGGCTTTCCAATGTGCTTAATCTTGATTGAATTGGTATCTACTTACCATTCCAACTGCAAAACATATGTTAGATGTTGTACACATCATAGCGTACATTAAGCTTCCAATAGCACTAGCATAAGGAACATGTTGTATTTATTCAATCTTTTGTGGAGTCTTTGGACACATTTTATGGCTAAATCTTTCACCTTTTCAATAGGAGTATTTATGGGTTTACAATTTTGTATATGAAATCGTTCAAGAATCTTGCTTATATACGTTTCTTGCGAAAGAGATAATGATATCTTCAAATGATCTCTTGAAATTTTAACTCCAAGAATGTATGCAGCCTCATCCATGTCTTTCATCTCAAAGTTGGAAGATAACCAATTCTTAATGGTATTAACAAACTCCATATTAATTCCGATAATCTATATATCATCAACATATAATGATTGATCACAAATTGATTTTTGGATCTTTTGATATACACACAATGATCCTTATCAATTATTGTAAAATCATATGCCATTATGGCATTATGAAAACATATATACCATTGTCTCGATGACTACTTAAGGCCATGTATAGATCTCAAAAGTCAACATGCCTTTTATTCTTGGCCTTTCAAAATGAAGCCAACGGGTTGTTTCATATAAATTTCTTCTTCTAATGCTCCATTGAGAAAAGTAGTTTTTATATCCATTTGAAATAACTCAAGATCCATACTATTTACTATTGCTGAAATAATGCGAATTAAGGTAAATCTCATTACATTAGAAAACTTTTCCTTATAATCAATTTATTCCTATTGATTATATAATTTCGCTACAAGATGAGTTTCGTGTGTTTCTATTGAGACATCAACTTTACACTTTATTTTGAAAACACATTTGCTCCCAATGGCTTTGCATTCTTTTGGAAGGTCAATTAGTTTCCCAAACATAGTTTGACTTCATTGACTCCATTTTCTCTTCTATTGCATGCATCCATTTTTCTTTACTAGGGCAATTTAGAGCCTCATTTACATTTCTTGGCTCTTTTTCATTTTGTGGAGTAATCATAAAAGTTTACCTTTCAATATCAAAACGTCGACGGTGAATACTTTTATGACTTGTTCGCTGTACAAGAGATTGTACACTTTACACAATATTCTCTTTTATGTTCCTACTCGGATTAGATAATGAAGATATTATCTCATCAGGTAATTGTAATTGAAAATGAGTCAAATTTAATTCATCACTTTTCATGTTACTCCTACTTGGACGAATTCTACTATGTTCATTATCTTGATCCAATGTTTCAAATAAGGAGTAGTCATTACCTATTTCGCCCTTCTTAGGAAATTCATTTTCTAAGAATGTGACATCCGTTGATTCAAATTCAGTTGTACTTCCACTTACTTACTCACCTATAAACACATACTCTTTCAAGTGTTTTAAGTATCTTATAAAAATAATCTTATTATCTTTGGGATCCAATTTCCCATACTTGTGAGAGGGTATAGGTAGCACAATCCTACGGTTTAAAAAAACTTAAGTCAGGTTTTCTATCCTGTCCATAACTCATATGGAGTGGAAGTAATTGATTTGGAATGCACACGGTTAAGTATATAGGCGGTAGTTAATAAATCATCACTCCAAAATGTGATAGGTAAATTAGCATGTACCATCATGGACCTAACAATTTCTAGTAGGGTTCTGTTTCTCCTTTTCACAACACCATTTTATTGAGGAGTATAGGGAATAGACAATTGTTTTTCTATTCCTTTTTCATCACATAAATTTCTGAGATCATTAGATAAATATTCTTGGCCTCGATTAGATCTCAATATATATTTTTTTTTTATCTACTTGATTTTCTACCAAGCTCATGGACTTTTTGAAACAACTCAACGCTTCAAATTTATGAGAAATTAAATGGACATGTTCGAATTGAGTATAATCATCTATAAATGTGATAAAATAAATAGGCACATGCATTCCTCTCATATTCATTGGACCACAAATGTTAGAATTGATAAATTGTAAAGGAAATTCAGCTCTTTTACATTTTCCAAATGATTTCCTTGTGGTTTTCCCTATTAGGCAATGTTTAAATATGGGAAAATCGACTTTTTTCAATATTGCCCAACAAGCCCTTTTTGGCTAGCCTATTTATATGTTATTGGCTAATATGACAAAGTCTAGCATGCCACTCATTCATATTATTATCATATGAATTAGAAAACATGAATAGGGAATAACAAATATTGATGTTACCATAGTCAACATCTAATACAATAAAACCATTCAGTAAATAACCATAATATAGTAGTTTGTATCCAAATACAAATCCAACCATTATTATATAAGTTCAAACTAAAGCCAAATTTAACCAATACTAATACATACAATCTCCGGAAGCATATAATACATCATGTAGTGTCTACCATGCATATTTAATTGACAAGTGTCAATCCCTTTTACTTCAGCTTTAGATTTGTTTCCTACATAGATCCATTTATTTTCAGTCGGTACTCGTTGGAATTCCACGAAAGATTGTCTATCCTTCGCTACATGATCTGTTGCTCCCAAACCTACAGTCCACAAATGATTGGATTTAATTAAGAATACATAACTTAATACATAAGTAAAGTTCTCAAGAGTAAAATGGGTGTTTACCTTCCCTGGCTTATGACAATCGTGAGCATAGTGACCATTATTGTCACAATTATAACACTTCACCCTTGACAACTTCTTCATTCGAGAACGCTTTCCTCTTTCATGTTGGTCAACTTTTGGTTTCTTTCCCGAAGAACTTACTCCCTTGCCTTTCCACCTTTTGAATGAATCAGGATGTTTGCACTTGGAGCTCGAAACCCCTTGTGAGTTAGAACCAACATACTAAATGTCAATTTCTAGCTTAGCCGCCAAGAAGCGGTCCTCTTCTAGCTTAAGATGGCGCACTACATCCTCAAAGGTTTTAATGTTCTTGTTATGTGTCAAATGCACCTTCATATGCTCCCAATTTTGAGGTAATGAATAAATCACTACTTACACTTGCTGCTTGTCAGTCAGGGCATGGCCAACATCCTTTAGCTCATTTTATTTATATTTGACATCTTTCTCAAGTGTTGTTTCATGGTCTGACCATGAGACTTCTTATAAGAGTCAAACCTTATAGTGAGCTGCTTTAGTTTGGTCATTGATGTATGACCAAATCTTGCTGCCAATGCTTCTCACATTTCTTTAGTATTCTCAAAATGCTTGAACTCTCGCATGACATCATTCTACATGCTACTCAACAAGGTAATGTGAGCAAGGGAGTTATTTCTCTTCCATGGAGCAAATTCATCATTATCTCTTTTATATTGTGCAGTATTTCCATCTTCAGGTTCTTCCATAATCAAGTTAAGAGCTTATAGTGCCTCTTGCTCTTCCAGCACATACTGGATTTTCATATGTCATATTTCATAATTATCGCTGTTGAGCTTTTCACCTTTGTTCAATTCAACGACTATGCTCTTAATTACTGAAGCCATTTGATCTGAACATATCAGACACATATGCACAAATTATTAATACCTATAATTTATGCATCCATTTTGCATAAACTCGTCATATTAATAAATAATTTCAAATAAGATTTCATAATCAAAATGTCACTATGTTTCCAATCATCATTAAAATAATCTTCTATGATGCAAAATAAGTTCTTTGAAGTTATAGAAATTTCTATGAACTACCTATAACAATTAATAATAATAGAAGCAATTGACATTGAATATCCATTAACGATAAAATAAAAATATTTCCATATAATATAACCAATACATCAATTGCTACAACGACATTAACATGGTAGAAATTATTTACATAAGATATTCATAAAACATACTAAGTAAACACCACTAGAAACAGCTAACACCAAGTCAACCTATGAACAGGGAAAGTTTTTTTAAATTTCTCATAAATTTCCTTTGAAAATTCTTTAGGCACATTCAGCAACCATGAAAAAATAGACAGAAATCCCTTAAGATTTCTCCCTTGCACATTCATCCCCCGTTGGATTGAACTCATTCCTTGGGTCGAAGTCTTTGTGGCTTCAATCCTATAATATTCCTTCAAAGAAGCCACTACAAGTTTCTTATAATCAAGAACCACGTTGACCTCCCATAGGCGATTCAACACTCATTGTCATTCAGATGGAAGAGTGTTAATGAAGAATCGCACCATCTCAAAGGCCTGGCATATGATAACCCTTCCAAATGACTTCTTGTATCTTCTTATTGACCTCGAGAACATACTCAATTATGTCACCACTTTCCCATCGATAATCAGCCAACTCGGCTATTATCCTTGCAAGTCTCGTCTTTTGTCTTTTTGACTGTGCATGAATAGGTATACGCATATAAAAGGGAGGCATTGTTCCTATAACAAATGCAGAACAAAAAATGATTACTTATACACCATAGGGCCATAATTGAAAATGAAACACATACTCCTTTTTCTTTTGCTCAACAATCAATAAGTCAATGAGTCAACGTCAACTCGGTCATGATCAATGGAGACTGGGTTGGATCAACGGGTCAGCTAGGGGTAAAATAGTAATAACATTGAACGCTAAGGGCATAATCATAAAAACAACTATCAAGGGCAAAAACGTAGTATTTTAAAGAAAATAGGGGCAAATTCGTAAAATCATGCAGGTGTGTGCCACGCATGGGCCAGCGGTTGCCACGCGCGTGCGTTGCACATGTTGACAACGCTTCTCCTTTTAGCCACGTGGTGGCGCATCCAATGGCCCCTAGCGGTGATCCACCCATCGTTTTTCTCATCTTGATGAGAACTAAGACATTGCACTATCAAAAATAAATTTTGATTCACAGAAAAAAAAAAAAAAAAATAGTAGCGGGTGTTGGGATTTTCATCTCCAAGTGTCCGACGGCAATGTTTCTCAAAATTTTGGCCAAAAATAAATTATAAACATCAACAATATTAGGAAACATGAATATCGCTCTAATACCAATGTAGGAAAACAGATTCCTAAAAAATCGAACCAATACTCAAACGATCGAATACCGAAAATGAACGCGGAAACATGTTCGGAAAACATGTAACACCGATCGAAAGATATATAACAGAAACAAACATACATTGTTTGCCACATATTAAGTAATGTTGCAGTCTTAGAGGAATTGTTTGAAGCCCTGGAGTTCCGTTCTTCAAGAGGGAGTAAATTATTTCAAGGGGAAGAAAATGGTGAAGCATATTTTCTTTCTAAAAATGCAACAGTTAATGTTCTCCCATTTTCTTTTATATATTGTAGTTATTTTCACTTAGAAAATAACTGTCCCTTCCTCTTATGAGCCATTCTTTTATAAGCTGGGTTTTACCCAACATGGGCGGACAGGCTTAACTTGGCCAATCAAATGAAAAACCCATCAATTGTGAAGGAGAAGACCACTGTGGAATTGATGAAAGCATTGTTGAATAGGTATGAGAAACTCTCTACGATCAACAAGATCTATTTAATACAATGTCTATTTCAATTAAAAATGGGCGAAGGTATGTCAGTTGCTAAGCATATCAACAAATTCAATGACGTTATTAACCAATTGAGTTTAATTACAATTAACTTTGAAAATGAGTTACGTGCTTTGACTCTATTATCTTCATTACCCGATAGTTGGAATACTACTATTACTGCTGTTAGTAATTTCTCTAGGTCAAGAAGCTTGACATTTGATGAGATTTGCAATTTTATTCTGAGCGAAGACATGTGTAGGAAAGAATTTGGTGAACATGTACCTACTATTTTAGTTGGTGAAGTAGATGAAGAATTAGTAATCGTGTTAGTAGGAGTAGTATAAACATGAATAGACATAGTTAGTCTAGGATTAATGGAGTTGTATGTTGGAATTGTGGTAAGAGTGGGTATTATAGAAGAGAGTGCTTTACGCTGAAAAATGCAAAGGGTTAGGGATTTAGAGTTGAGTCTATAAATAATGTTACAGCTGTAACTGAGAATAATTCTAATGATGTCAATTGTGTCTTGTCTGTCAATGAGGATTTGTCATTTGACCGATGGATATGGATTCTGGTTGTTTATTTCATGCTACACCAAATAAGAACCGGTTTATCATTTATCAAAATGCATGATGGTATTGTGAGAGAACAATGCTTAGTGCGATGTTGTAGGTGTTGGTGATGTTAAAATCATAATGCATGATGGTATTGTGAGAATATTTATTGGAGCAAGGCATGTTCCAGAATTGAAAAAGAACTTAATTTCATTAGGTGTCCTAAATTCAGCTAGTTATAGGTATTCTTCATAATGTGGAGTTTTGAAGGTTGTTCGAGATCCCCTAGTGATATTGAAATGAATCAAGCATGGTGGCCTATACGGACTTCAAGGTGAGACAATGACAAGTTTCGCCTCAAAGACGTTAGACACATCTATTTGAGAGCCTATCGACTGCTCAAGGAAGACCTAGGTGTTTGTGGCGATACACGAGTTTGATGCTGTTGTTAGGAATTGTGGTCAAAAGCTTTGATTGAGATGGAGACTAGTAAGTTGATCAAGCATATCCGGATTGACAATAGTATGGAGTTCTGCTTGGAGCTAGTAAATAAATTCTGCATGAAGGAGAACATAGGGAAACCATGCACTGCTAGTAAACCATGACAATTTGCAGAATTAGTGAACTAAATATTACTAGGGATGACCCGTAAAAGATCTCGAGTGCTAATGTTATTAGGAGAATCCTAGCTGATGCGTTTAGTACAGTAAGCTACCAGGTGAATAGATCCCCATTGACTGTAATTGAATGGCAGACTCTCGAGGTAATATGGTCAGGTAATGTTGCTAGCTATACTATTTTTAGAATATTTGGTTGCCCGTATTATTTTCAAGTGAGTGATGGTAAGCTCAATGGGAGGGCATGATGCGTATTCCATTGGTATGCACAAGATGAGTAGGTTGATCAGTGGTGGTGCTTAGATATAAATTGACCAGTAGATAGTAGAGAAATTACCTTTGACTAGTCTTTAGTACTTCTAGCTAGGAGTGTCTGTGGCAATGTTAATATGGATCTAGATGGTGTTCAACTCAAAGGGGGGTTGCAATTAGAAGTTCTCGAGGAAGCGGATACTAGAGTAATAATCAATATGTATGATACTTGTAGCAAGGTGGAGTCGATAAAGCCAATAGTTGCTATAACTACTCAATTTATATGGATGTAATGATGATTTTGCTTTATTTGTGATACAGAAGGCAATGTCTAGAAATTCTTGTGGAATAGCTAATTGTGTAGGTGGAATTTGCATCTTAATGAAATCCATGGTTATGGCGAAGTTTAAGCACAGCTTGGATTTGGAAGCATTCGGTGGCGATTGAGTCCATTGGAGTTGTGGAAGAGTAATAATGAAGTTTTCACTAAAGCAATTGTGAGTTGGCTCAAACTTTAAGTTCAAGTAGAGATTCTTGAAAATATGTTTTAAGTTTGTGCTAGGATATAATCTGACTCATGTGTTGTGCAGAGATATATCAAGTGAAAGTGGAAGTGAAAAGAAAGAAAAGAGGGGCACATTAAATGAAGATGGACAAATTTTTCACACATGGGTTTTTGTGCATGTCCCTTTTTCTTCTTCCTCATTAATGCATGCACATGGATGCGCACGCATGCCCATAGAAGACTTTGAGTACCGAATATCTCTTCCCTTATTCTGGTCATCTTTTGTGGACTTTATTTGTTTTTTTGTCAATAAATGCGGAAAGAGACAAGGAGAAGAAATGAGGAGCTAAGGGTCGTTCGTGCATCAAAGTCAGGGGGTTGTTCGTGCATCAAAGTCAGAAGAAAAGGGACACCATCGCGAAGAGAGAGAAAGAGTGACGAAGGCTTTCTCATTCTGCCATAAATGATGAGAGACTTCTCTTCGTTATAAATAGAGAAGAGCCGTGGGGGTAGAAGTGCACCGAGTTCCTTCGCTGGCTAAGAGAGAGAGCTCTAAGACTATAGAAAGGGGCAGAAAGTTCTCCTCGTGAGGGTTTATTTATTGTGAATTACATCTGAGTGGTTTAACTAATTAAATTATTGATTAAAATTTTTATAATTCATTGAGTGAGATTTCACTGAAAATTATGAATGGCTAAATATTGCGTGAGTTATTGGATATAATTGGAGTTAGAAAACATTAAGAGATAGTTTTCAAGTACTCGAGTTATTGTAATATCTGTTGTATTACTTGTTTCTATAATGTAATTCCATATTGCTTTTCCGTGGATGTGAATCCTATCGGACTAAACTATGTAAACACGGTATTTGATTTAATTTCCTTTCTTCCGACTATTTTATCCGATTCGATTGTTTATATAGGCAACATCAACCTTGGCTCTTCCAAGGATAATTTGGGATGTGCATTTTCCATCAGTTTTGCTTCCTATTTAGATCAGCACCATATATTGAGGAGAAGTTTTTGTACCGACAAATCGTACCCGTAGAAAGATTTGTTGGAGCTTGATGCACGAGAAGTCATTATTGTCTAGACCTTTTGTTGTGAATATGATCGTGTAGCCCAAATTTTATTTTGCGAAGGATTCCATGGATCGTATTCGTCATTTGGGGAGGACTGATTATATCACAAACCTGATCAAATATGAAGTGCCGCGGTGGCATCTTTTGGGGCGTTAGGGAACCAGTAAGTCAGTGGTCCCATCCTTTGACCCGCACCGACACGACGGTACAGCCATCGTGAATCATCATCTCCTCGCGTCTACTGAGCAGAGCGCGGAGGACGTCAATTCACGCCTACAGAGAGAGAGCGCGGAGGACGAGAGAGAGAGAGAGAGAGAGAGTATATACACGTTCAAGGGGTTAATGAAGTGGTTTCCGATTGAGAAATGCTAGGATGCACATGTCCATTGTCCATGCAAGAGGAACGAGAATGTTATTATGGATTACAAATTTGAGCAGCCATTCTGGGATAGTGAGGTTGCAGCAGTAGAACATTACAGACCCCAACTGGTCAATTAAATCCAGAAGAAGTAAAACTGTTGCAGCTACAAAAGTAAAGAAAGGCAAGAGGAGAAGGAAAAAGATAGAGAGAATGTTGTAGAGGAATTTTCTGTATTCCAATATGTAATGAATGTACAATTCAATCTAATAAATAATACAAGTTGTATTCTGTGCAAGGAATTAAATGATCTAACAATCAATTTAGATCTAAATCTAATATTCAATTGACATAAATACACAAAACACAATCAAACAAGATATGAGACAATTCCGCATATCTTCCAACACTCCCCCTCAAGCTGGTGGCTTGTAGATATCCAAGACGCCTAGCTTGTTTAGTAGATATGCGTGTTGTCTCTAACATAAGGGCTTAGTGAAAATGTCCGCTGGTTGTTCTGTTGTCCCAATTCCTCTTGTCTCAATTACTCATTCTTGGATCTTTTCTCGTGTAAAATGACAATATACTTCTATATGCTTGGTTCTCTCATACACTATAGGATTAGATGCAAGTTTAAGAGCTGCATCATTATCACAATATAGCTTCGTGGATCCTTGTACTTCTACTTCGAGATCCTTGAGTAATCCTCGTATCCAAACTACTTGACACGTAGCCTTGGCCATAGCTCGATATTCCGCTTCGGCTGAAGAAAGGGACATAGTAGCCTATTTCTTGGTCTTCCAAGAAAGAAAAGATTCTCCCAATTTGATACAATATCTAGTGACAGATCTTCTACTAATGGGACATGTTGCATAGTCTACATCACAATATGCTGACATTCTTAAGTCACTCTTTCTAGATAGAAGTATCCCAAGTCCTGGACATTTCTTCAAGTATTTCACGACCTTCAAGGCTGCATCCAAATGGGATCGCTTGGGCTTGTGCATGAACTAGCTAAGTGTCTGAACCGCATATGAGATATCAGGTCTAGTCATAGTCATGTATATAAGTTTCCCAACAAGTCTTTGATATCCTAATGAATCATTGAGTACAGGATCATCATTTCGAGATGTTCCTTTATCATAATCTGCGGTGGTCAGCTTAGTATTCTGCTCTATGGGAATTACGGTTGGCTTACATCCCGAAAGACCTACCTCTGATATGATCTCTAAAATAAATTTCCGCTGACTAAGGGAAATTCCTTTATCATAACAAGCAATTTCAATTCCAAGGAAGTATTTTGGTTTTCCTAAATCTTTAATATGAAAGGTAGCATGCAAATATTCCTTGAAATTTTCTATAGAGGTTCTATCATTTCCCATAACAAGTATGTCATCAACATAAATCATCAGATAGATAGATGACATACTTTGAATATGTGAAAATAAGGCATAATCATGGTTGGATTGCTTGAAACTTGCTATTGTAAGAGCACTAGCAAATTTGGCATACCATTGTCTAGATGCTTGTTTTAATTCATAAAGGGATTTACGGAGACGACACACTTTATTCTCCCCCTGTCTCCGTATGCCTTGGGGAATATCCATGTATATTTCTTCATCCAGATCACCATGGAGGAAGGCATTATGAACATCCATCTGGTGTAGATTCCAGTCGTTAATGGCAGCAATAGCTAAGAAAGAACGTACCGTAACATCTTTGGCAACTGGAGAGAACATCTCGTGATAGTCAAAGCCTTCTCTCTGAGTGAATCCTTTAGCTACCAACCTTGCCTTGTATCGTTCAATAGAGCCATCAGCACGATACTTGATCTTATAGACCCATTTGCAGCTAATCGGTTTCCGATGATGTGGTAGGGGAACAAGATCCCATGTGTGGTTATCAGTAAGAGCCTTCAATTCTGCCTTCATGGCTTCTTGCCATTTTGGATGAGTGGAGGCTTCGTTATAACTAGACGGCTCCTTGTCATCGGATAAACGACTAATACAACATTTATGCTCCTTAGATAATCTATGAAAAGAAACATAGGAGGAGATTGGATGTTGAATACTTGGAGAATTGTGAGCAGCACATACATAATCCTTTGTCCAAGTTGGAGGTTTGGTAGCCCGTCCAGACCGCCTAGGATACTCAACTCCATTTGGAGATTGCAATGGCTTTTGTGAGGAAGTTGGTGCAGGGTCATTCATATTAGCAATGGAATCTTCTTCTGCATCTTGCTGGATATGTTCTGAAGTGGTCAAGTGTGCTTTAGGACTTGGCGAAACAAATTGAGGATAAGAATCAAGACTTCTTGGTTGTGTCACTAGTATGTAAGAGAAATCTTGATAAGAAGCCTCATCAGGAGAAAAATTATGATTTCTGGGGATTGTCTCTGGACCTTCATTGGAAGATCCATTATCTGAAAATGGGAAAGTGTTCTCATGAAAAATCACATCGCGACTGACAAAGAATTCTCTTGTTGAAATCTCAAGAACCCGATATCCTTTATGTATATTGGGATATCCCATAAAGATGCATCGCCGTGCACATGGACTCAATTTATCTCATGATCCCATTGTTGCAATATAATAGAGACAGCCGAAGGTCCTGAGGTGGTTTAAGTCTGGCTTCTTTCCAAATAGCAGCTCAAATGGTGTTCGCCCATTCAGAATTCGAGTAGGCATTCGATTAATGAGATAAGCTGCTATAGTGACACAATCACCCCAAAAATTGTTTGGAATAGACGCCTGAAATTTCAAGGCACGAGCAACTTCTAGTAGATGTCGATGTTTTCTTTCAACCACTCCATTCTGTTGTGGTGAATACACGCATGAATGTTCATGTTGAATGCCATGAGAATTGAATAATGAGGAGCATTCATGATTGAAAAATTCACTCCCGTTATTAGTACGTATCCACTGAATGGATTTCTGGAATTGATTCTTAGATAGTAAGATGAAATTCTTCAGGTGAGAAATGACCTGATTCTTAGAATGCATCAAGAAAAGTCATGTTGCCCGAGAATAATCATCTACTATAGTAAGAAAATAACGAGAACCATCATGATTGACTATATGATATGGTCCCCAAATGTCCACATGAATTAATGCAAATATATCACTAGTTCGTGAAGTACTAGAAGGAAAAGGTGTTCTTGATTGCTTTGCAAGAGGACAAATATAACACTCAAGATATGGAAAGGAAGCACTATGACCCAATCTCATGTGCATAGTAAAATTTCTATCATTGGTAGTTGAATTACACAATGATTTCTTATTGCAAGGAAAATTGAAATTACTTGGAAAATCTGTCCAGAAATAGAGTCCTTCAGAGAGATTACCCAAGCCCATCAGTTTGCCAGTCAAAATGGCCTGGAATAAACAGGTGTCAGCATCGAAAAATACCCAGCATGAATTTTCTTTGTAGGCTCTAGATACATATATCAGGTTGAACTGGAATTCTGGGACATAGAGCACATTCTGGAGAATAATCTGTGGACTGAGATTCACTGTTCCTGTCACTTTGACATGAGTGAAATTGCCATTGGGTAATTGTATGGAGATAGGATGATCTAAATTTTCATTCATATATGAAAATAATCCTTTGTCGCATATAATATGGTCACTTGCCTTAGAATCAATAATCCATGCCTTTCTAGAGATATAATTAATTAGGCAATGTGAAATACCTGAGAAATTTCCCCCTTTGTTGGAAATATCCATTTTCTGTAATGCCTGCATGAGTTGCTAGTACTGACCAATTGAAATGGCCTGATCAATTTTTGGACCAGTTGGTCTAATGACTTGGTAGGTTGTGGAAATTTTTTTCTCCTTATCACTCGGTTTCCGTGTAATTTCCAACAATTGTCAATAGTATGGTTAGTACGCTTGCAATAGTCGCAAAAAAATTTACCCTTTCCTTTAAAATTTTTTGCGAAATTTTTGGATGACGTGGCAAAGATCTGACCGTCCGTTACTTTGATCGCGATCTCCTGTCCACCGTTCGATCCGAGCGCGTATTCGCCCCCTTGGATGCCGTCCGATCCTCGCATGAAGTCTGAGCCATTTGATCCTCGCGTGTGATCTAGGCCATTCGATCCTCGCGTGTGATCTGGACCATTCGTTCCATCCCCTTTAAAGGGACGTGGATCTGCGTCGCCGAACCCTAAGAGGTTCTTTCTTTCGTGAGCTAGGGTTGAGAGAGTCCTGGCGGCCGTGTCTCTTCGTTCTCCACGAGCGGCGAGAGCGATGCTCTCGCTGTTCCTCGTATGTTCGGTTGATGCGAGTTGCTGACTTTCCTCCTGCATTGCCAATTGGAAGATGCGTCCGATCGATGGCATGGGTTCCATCGCCAGGATGTGAGATCGGAACGTAAGGTATGATTCATTTAGAATCATGAGAAATCTCGTGGCCTTTTCTCTCTCTTTGATCTGTTTATACTATTTGAGGGTTGATTCTGGCCCTTCAAGCTTTTCTTTCGCTGCTTCGAGTTGATTCCACAGAGACGATAGTCTGTTGAAGCAGACCGTGACCGTCGTGTTTCCCTGTTTGAGTTCGCTGATTTCCTGCATTAGGTTAAAAATTTTTGCTTGATCCAGTTTACCATACATTTCTCGTATGTTTTCCCACATGGTTTTAGCATCCTCTGTGGGTGGAAGCCCAACCGCGACCTCTAGGGACAGGCAATTACCGATCCATGTTCAGACGAGGTGATTGCACTTTCGCCAATGTTGGGCTAGGCATTCATCAGAGGGGATTGCGATGGTTCCATCGAGGAAACCATCTTTATCCTTTGTTATCAATGCCCGCCGGAGCTCCTGTGACCATTTCGAATAGATTTCTACTCCGGTCAGTTGTTGGCTTATCAGTCGAAGCTCCGGTCCGTCGGCGTTGGAGACATACAAAGGGTCGCCCAATTCTGGTCGCCCAGTGAGCGTCGCCGTTGGAACGGGCAGAAATCCGGGCATGAAATTCGGGTAGGGATTCATCCCTTGGCCCGATTCGCCTGACCTGATCGGATGACCCGCATTAAGATATCCCGAGTAGGGATTTTGTCCCGTACCCGAGACGCCCGAATCGCTTGATTTGCCCGTCTGCTCTATCACGATGGCCGGGCTTGCCCCATTTGTGACTGGCGGGCCCCCATCGTGACTTTGGTGGCCCACGAAACCAGGCGGTGATGATATTGGGCTTGGCCCAAAATAAAGTGGATATGGAATCCACTGGTATGGTTGGCCCATCGTGGGTTGCCCCAACTGGATCTGAGCCTGCATGGGCCGCCATTGCGGAGGATGGGCCTGGATTAAAAGTTGATCGGATGTTGAGATTGTAGGAGAATTTTGGAGCAGCGGAGCTTGTGGAGTGTCTTCTTCTCCGGTGTTCCTGCTGTCGGCACCCAGATTGGAGTCCTGAGAAGTCATGATAAGTATAAAAAAAAATTCTTCCTTCAAGAGTATGCCTTTTTTTAATGCCGAATGATCAATCCTTTTTGTAGGTTGGAAATTTCTTTGGCAGCAGCTTGAGGCGGAAGCGAGTCAAAGATCTAGCGCTCTGATACCATGAAAGAAAGGCAAGAGGAGAAGGAAAAAGATAGAGAGAATGTAGAGGAATTTTCTGTATTCCAATATGTAATGAATGTACAATTCAATCTAATAAATAAAACAAGTTGTATTCTGTGCAAGGAATTAAATGATCTAACAATCAATCTAGATCTAAATCTAATATTCAATTGACATAAATACACAAAACACAATCAAACAAGATATGGGACAATTCCGCATATCTTCCAACAAAAAGGCCCCGCGCGATAGTCATAGACCTTTTGTTTGGCTCGAATCTTCCACTACAGAGTTATTCATATATTTCATCACTCTTCACACCTCACCCCATCTAATCTGATGCTCACACGTACGTGTCAAAGAACCGGAATGAGTCCAAAGACCTTTTGCATACGTGGGCTACTCAGGAGGAGCCCGGTAGATGCTAGCATGTCACCGCGAGGGGACACGTATCGTGTAATAGCAAAACCTCATCCGATGACGAGTTGATCAGTTTGGTTATTCACAGAGTCGAGAGAGGATGACACGAGGGAGAGCAGGGAGAAGCAGGGAGGATGAGGAGGATGGTGGGAAGGTACAAGGAGAGCTGTACGCCCCGGAACATGCCATCCAAGTGACGACGGGAGATGAGAAGATGAAGAAGAAGAGTAAGACTAAGGATGACAAGATAAAGGAGAGGGTCTTGGAGAAGCTGAGGGCCATGAATGGTGTCTCTGTCTCCCAGGAGGCGGTGGAGAGGGTCGGTGCATTGGAGTCGCTGCACCGACTGAAGCAGCTTTTGGTGGACATCTTCCCCATCCTCTCCCCTGCCACCTCCTCTCGCATGGTGGATGATGCTGCCGACGAGGTTGAGGCTCTCTCCTCTACCTCCTCCCCTCCCTCCAAGCTTTGATATTTTCCTACTTCCTTCCGGCCTTTCTGCCTGCTTCTTTTTAATTCCTGTTCTTTTTTTCCTTTCCAAATGAAGGTTTATCTTCGCATCCCCTTTTACGGCTTCTTTGGTAACATATCTTCTGCTTCATTCACATTACGATCCTTGTTCTTAAATCGATTTTGTTTAGGCAATAGTTTAAATTTGTGAATGAATCGAGAATCCTATTTCCCTAAAATTAATTCAAAATTATGTGCGATTTCTATTTAAAAATATATAATTCATAAAAATTTTGCGTCAGATTTATAATTTACGGAAAAGAAATTTCAATTTCAAGTACATATGCTCATTTTTATGTAGAAGAAGATATAATTTCATAAATATTTTATCTGGTTAGCCTCTAAGGTAGAAATTCTCCATGAGGCGCAGAACTTTAAAATACTGGCTAGGATATAAAGGATTTGGTTAACATTTTTTTTAAGCTTTATCTCTAGATTGCTTAGCTGGTTTAAATTAAAGGCTTTAGTTACGTTTGTTTTAGCTTTATCGTACACATAAATAAGATAGAGTGATATCATACAAAAAATGAATCACTGATTTGTGATAGAGTGATATCATCCAATAGATATGCACATAAAAAATGAATCATTGATAGAAATCCTTTAAATATTGGTTATTCACTTCCGAATTAGAAAATTAGCCATACACATAATTCATCTGTATTGTTAAAATGTCTATAGTGATTATGATTATCATTGCACACTTTTACTTTCTCAACTAGGCGAATGATTGGATGCTTTTTTAGAGGGATAATTATTTAAAAAGTCATTGGATTCATTTTACGACAGTTAACTCAGCATTAAATTTTTTAATTTAGTCAGTTTAATCATAAATCTTTTTTAGCGATTTGTTGATGTAGTCTTTCCTATTGTAGTAGTCGGCCATATATTATAATATGACAGACGACCGATCAAATCACAAATCTAATCTAATATGCTCTATTTAAACGCCCCTGAGGATTCATAATTGGAGGGGTCCACCGGCCAATTTATTGTGAGTTCTTTAATTTTCTTGGCAATTCCTATCCACATCAGTCCGGCCAATCTGGGAACTTGCATTGACCATCACGTACAAAGGATAAGTTAAATTAAACTCCCCCGAATTTGATATCCCCAAGTTCCGGCTGTTCAGGATATGGTGGCAAGTCCAATTGATTCCCGCCACGTGATTTTGAGGACAAACCATCGCTGATGGATAAAGTAGTCTTATTATTCTGACCGATACTTATTTAGACTTTAGAGATGTTATTATTCTCGAATAAAAGCAATATACCGAAAATCACACCTCATTCTAATAAAGTTTTAGAGTTAATAAAAAAAATCGCAAATTATATCCATAATGAAAAAAATATATCAAACTTTTTTAGTGTTAATAAAAGTTCGAAGCTCGTCTATTGTGATATTAATATTACAAACATTTTTTGCATTATGAAAAGTCTAAATTTATATAAAAATGATAAATATACATTGGACGGAACTAAAATAGAGGGTATACATATCTAAAAGTTTAGATTTTTTTGTGACAAAAAAAAAATTAGGGGAATTGGTATCACATTGGACAATTTTAGGATTTTTGGAGATAAAGAAAAGTTTAGGAATTCTGTACTACAGTAAGCATAATTTGCATATTGAAAAAAATGAGTATTTATTTATCAGGTTATACTCCTCACAAATGATTTGTCTAGTAATATTCAATTAATTAAATTTGGCCTAGGAAATGCTTGCCCAATTATCAAGGAATAGTTAAATCAACAATACTCGTGAAATATATTGCAAGTAGCCCGACAACATCTTCTTCATGTGACCGATCATAGCAAAAGAAATTATTCAGCAGACGTGGAACCCGAGAGCTCGAAGTTATATGAATTAACCACTCGCCAAATGGAAAAGAAAAAAAAAATTGTATGACTTTAGACAAGATGTCACCTTAAATCGGTGAAGTTAGATTGACGGCAACAATACTCTTACCGGCATGTGGTTTCCAGAGACTGGATGATGATGGGTGAATAACCTCCGCTTTCTCTCAACCTGATATGCAGATTAAACGCTCCTTGGCATGATTTTAGCTTAACCAAGCGACCTAAATTTTCTGTTGACTTTTACTTGCTTACGGTAGTGAGATATATGTGAGATTCGTTGACTTTCAAAAGATATTGAGCGGGAACATGCGACGTTCGTTTAAAGCTCATCTGTTTTGCATATCAGATACAATCGTTATTCTGACCAAGGCACATTCTCCTAATGTTTTGCTAAATATCTCTCTAAACGGGCGACGTTTTTGAGTGTAGGATTATGGTGTTATCTCGTGTATGTTTAAACTGAGTATGACATGATCATCATATAAATTACCTAACTATTAAGCGTAAGCACGTCTTGCAACTTCCTGCGTGCACTTTGTTATCTCGTGTATGTTTAAACTGAGTATGACATGATTATCATATAAATTACCCAACTATTAAGCGTAAGCACGTCTTGCAACTTCCTGCGTGCACTTCACTATATGCATAAGAAAAGAAGAGCTAGTTCAGGCAACTATGGATTGTAACCAACATATAATCGATCACATGAACATTAGCAAAGCCCATTCTTACAAGCAAGAGACGCAACTTAACCGCATGTATAAAAACTACTGCAAAAGCAACCATCAGGTATCAATCATCATCCAGAGACGAAGCTACTTGCAATATCATTTTGGCATGCCATTGCAAGAGATGAAAATTGGATGAGATTATACTGCAGTTGCCTTTTTTCTTATTGCGTAGTTATTATGAACCTGCCTGTCCTGGCAGGTAGTTAGACAAGTTAGGAGATCCATACAAATAAGTCCAAGCAGGTGCACACAACACGCCATATTTACAAGCACTCCTTCATAATTCAACCAAGGCACTCCTTCACGACAACCCATATCTGATACTCCATCATCACCTAATAACCGCCCTGTATGTAAGCATTCAAGCGGTCCAGCTCCTCACGATGCTCGCTGACAACAGCACGAACCACATCTCCAATGGAAACCATGCCCGCCATCCCAGCTTCATTGATCACTGGAATGTGCCTTATGCGATTATCTGTCAACCATCATCCATCTCAACTTAGTATTTCAGAGAAATCAATAACTCGACTGGGTCAATAAAAATTTCTGACAATCAAGCATTGGAAGATCAGTAACAAAACTGTAGGCAATGAAATAAAACCATGGTTCTTCCACAATCATATTTGATGAAGCACGCAGTGCTTGAATTGGTGCCATTAATAACCACATTAACGGCAGCAACAAACATATGAATATTACTACCAAAATCAACAGTACCAGTCATCAGCTGCATTGCCTTCAGAACCTTTGTGTCAGGTGTAACAGTGATCAGCTTGTTCTGCAAAAAAATAAAAAAAAAAAAAAAAAATCAGATTGTAGCTTCGCATTCAACAGTAGAAATCTTAACCTATGGTATGAACTCCTACAAGAGAGATGCTGTAATTACCTCCTCAGTCATGATGTCTCCAACCTTGGTCGATTTTGATGATCTTCCCTGTACGATAATCTTCCTGAGGTAATCTGGAAACAGACCAGATAATGAACAAAAACATTGTACAGGTATGGACGCCTGAAGTGATTGAAATATAAGAGTTCCATACCAATGCACAATACAGATAAGAATATGTGAAAACATCATAGCAAGAGTTGCTCCTTATAAAATCAGCCCTGCAAAGTCTTCAATGGGGGAATTACACCTAGCTAGAATGTATCACGCAAGAATGTCAATGGCATATCCTAACCAATCACTCTCCTCTTGGCAAGAGTAATATATCTCAGCCACTTTATTAGGACAGTCAACACATGACCAGCATGTCAAGGAGGTAAAGAGGCAAATAAATTGCTATGTGATTGCAGAAATACAATAAAAATTCATCTACTGATGATGCCTATGACTTGCCAAGATGAGGGTTCCCCTACAATATTTGTACTTTGTATCAGGATACAATCAATCTATACATACCACACACTTCCACACAGGTGCATAGTCCTCTCATTCTTTCACAAAATTATGATGCTTAACAGTGAAAGGCCAATCAATCAAGAACCTTAAGTAAATGCAGATGAATGAAACTATAAGCCAGAACTGACTTATAAAAGAAAAACATTTCCCTTGTGCTTGCCCCTTTTAACCCATAATTTATCTCAATGATGCATAGCATCAAAGAGGTAATTTCATGCTTTTCTCATGCAACAGTAGTATAAAATATGGCAATAAAAATGCCAGAGTACTTTGATTAGTTGTTTACCGGAAACCATACTTCTTAAATTACACTGATCTTTATAAACTATGTTTCATTAGAATGAATCCAAGACACTCTTCTCACCTGAAATAGTCCAGAACTTTGAAACTCTCATTTGCATCACTTTGACCTAAACTGCTTAGTCGTTGTTTCAACGACTATGCACCCCACCTTTTAGAAATATTTAAGATTCTTGTTTGATGTTTATAATACTTAAAATTTTAAATTCTTATTTAAGCAAAGAAAGTAGAACTTCCTACAATCAAGAATGGTTCAATGACTAACATTCATGTTATATATGTTCTTACAAATGAAATAATTGAAATTTTTTACCTCTCTCTGTGATAATTCCAGCAATAGATTTCTGTTCTCCGGGCTTCACAACAACCAAGGCCCCGACATTATGTTGTGTCATCTATAGGGACAGTAACAGATGTGGTCCACATTGTAGATACGTATTAAATAATACCAGTCATACCAATAATAATAGCACAATTTACCAGGGAATACATACCGACTTGACAGCATCATACACAGTATCATCTGTAGTGCACCAAAGCCAGGAGCCATCTGCACTTTTGCCTTTGCCTTTCAGTACATCAGCAATCGTTGTGCTTTCAAAGCCATGCTCTTCGATTCGTGCAGATGAAACAGACATGAAGCGTGAAAATGAAACAATCTGAGGATTTGCCAGACGGATGTGTTTCAGAACTGCACTTTTGATCAAGCTTGCTTTCAATGAAAACGATTGGATTCCTTGCATTTCTGCTGTCAAAACTATTTCCTTGTGAGTTTAGATGGCAAAAACAAAGTGTGCTGCTAATACCATTGAGAGAGTAATGTGTTTTTTTTCCTTAAAAGAATGAGCTTGGCCTCAGTGAAAGTAGATGATCCACAATGACAAAACTTAAACTGCTGTTGAAAATTATTGCTGTCAATTAGAATCGTGGATCTACATTTTGACCTGCTGAAAACTCTCCTGGATTTCAGTCTAGAACTAACCTAACAATTTGCTTTCACTCCACTATAGCAAGCAAGGATCTGAAAATCTGTGTTGATCCATTCCAATCAAGACATTCCTGCTTTGACTAAATGTCACTTTCTCTTATATTCTGATCACCCCTAAGCCCATGCCTCGCCCAATCAGACTCTCTGTCACCAAAGGATAATGATGCAGCCCACAAGATTAAACAAGTCAATAATTATCATAATGTTTTCATTAATGTCAAGTTCTTGTGAAGCAGACTATTGCATTAATCTGAAACTCAAATAAGAGTCCTAAAAGGATAATGATTCATCTTCAAATTTAATAAGTAGCTTCATCTTCTAGGAGAAATAGTAGGATTCTATTAGTTTTCTTTCACTAATTAACATCGAGTAACATGTTGGGTTTCAGTTGAATTAGGCTTTTTTCTATGTAAGAGTTTCTATTACGACTTAACAGTAGGTTTAGTAGAATCTTTCAAGTTACCGTGCAGCTGGTACGTATTATTTGTTGATTCATCAATTGACCGAGTAAATAAACATTTCAGCAATTCTTTTGTTATTGAGGTGCATGATGCAATTCTCTCTTTGGAGTGATGCTTAAGAACCCAAGTGTGATGCTTAGGAAGCTTTGGGCGAGACACATAAAGACTATGAGGCTGGAAATTTATCTCCAGATTGTCTAACATCAGATAATCAATACCTTCTTAAGGCATAAAAAACTTAGAATGAAACCGAAATAAGAAATGCTTATTTGGTACCTTCACTATTTCAGCGGAGTTAGCTAAACGAATATAAGAAACGATTGTCTCTCGGTCTCTCTAAGTAGGCAAAACAAAGCATTTCTTTGAGAATCGGATTGAAAGGCGATTCATTAGAGGCGTTTACTTGCACAAAGCAAAATCCCTCATCAGCTCTGTCATGCTGCGATAACAATCTCATTTCACAATAACTTCGATTTTACCAAATTCTACTCGTTGCTTGCTGCTACCATTTTTTACAAGGTGATGTCAACAGCTGTTTCACTCGGATACTAAAACATCATCCAGCTTCCTGTGTAAGAAGAGTAGGGCCTTGTGTGCGAAAATTTGTCAACAGCAAGCTGGACAGTGAAAAGAAGTAGGAGGGAAGATGAGGAGGAGGACGCCGACTCACTGGACTTTGCGTTGAGAAGAAGCAGAGGCGTCGACAGCGGCGGCGGCGGCGGCGGCGACCACGGGAGTGTGGCTGGAGAGGCTGGGAAGAGCCAGAGGCTGTATGAAGGGGGATGGATATGGATTGGGACAAATGACGATGGCCATGATGCGTGTCCTCTTTTAACCTAAACTCAGCCCGGTTCGGACTATTTATTTATTTATTTATTTCTCCATAATGAAACAAATTCTCTTTTCTTTTTCGCGTGTAATTCCGTTTTGGAAAAACATTTCCAAGAATAGCTAGCTATTTATCAAATCTATTTCTCTATCTTGATCCCCCAACAAACGAGAAAACGAAATCTAATCTATTTATCTATATAATATGTGTTCTTATAGAGCGTTGCTCTTTAGAATTATTAAATATAGTGTTGGAAATTACTGATTCCCTATTACGGATTTGACACTAAATCAAACAAAAAAAGACAAAGCGGAAGCGAGCCCAGAAACAAACAAACATGAATCACCGATCAAAAGACATCACGGGATCGAGCGTACTTTTTTGTTCTACGGACTAAACACCGACGTTGCGATTCGAGGAGGAAACCAGGATCTTGTTCTTCAAAGGAGAATTATTTTCTTCACTTAGGGAGAGAAGCGATGTGCAAGAGATGTTGTTTTTCAAGGAATATTGTTACGTTGGTTTTGAGGAGAGTGAGAGAAAAAAAGCGTGCGTACGTTTTCCTTTTTCTTTTATATTTTTCTCAAAGCGTCTTCCTCCAAACGACGCAACTCAACGTAACACCTCTTCCAAAAAGACACAACCTATCATATTTAAACAGTGCAACCTTTCACATCGCAACCTTTCCTCCATGGGCCCTCAACTCACGAGTCGGGTCCTAACGGGCCAACTCAGGCCCATCATAAATAAAACCATCATATAGAATGCCACTTGGGCTTCTAAGGGCGCCATGGTCAAGGTTGGCGACCGGCCAAAAGAAAGAATGAAAGAAAAAAGAAATGTCTTTTGAAAGTATTTTTGGGGATAAGAAACAAGTTTTATTTTTTTTTTTTTTTTTGTTCCAAATCTATTTCCAGGAATAAAAATATAATCAAATGAGTTTTTGTTATTTTTTTCCCCCAAAACAAAAAAAAAAAAAAAAAAATTATTCCGAGGGGACAAAAACAAAAATAAACAAACAGACCTAAGATGCAAGTGTAAAAGTTTATTCTTCTTTTAAGGAGGAATTTATTTAGATTCTTCCTCACGTCTTGTCTTCAATTGGGATTTCCTTTTTCTCCCAAGTGTTTATCTCATTTAAATACATTAGTTTCAATGAATTTTTTACGTTGCAAATTAGCAAGGTAATACTTTCTATAAAAGTAGTTTCTTTAACGATTTTTTTTATTTTATTTTCCTTGGTTTTTTTATTATTTTCACGAGGAACCTTGGTATTACAATAACAATGTCGATCAACCGGGAAACCACTTTTATTATTAGTTTCACGAGGAACTCTTGACAATTATTGTGGGCACAGGGTCCCCGTGACCTGCTGATCCCAACCCAATCTGCCCTTGGGCGCCGCGGGACTGAGAAAACAAAATCTGTGGGCAAGCTGGGCCCCAACTCTGCTCCTGGCCGCCTCTGTAACTCCCCTCCAGCCTCTCTCTCTCTCTCTCTCTCTCTCTCTCCTCCTCTTATCCAAAAAAAATAGAATGGATATGCATTTGCTTGGACTTTGCTGGTACTACAATTACCTCCATCACCACCAATTATGCCAGTCCCCCCATCGCCACAGCCCCACCATCCTCTCTCTCTCTCTCTCTCCACCTCTGATTTGCGGAGAAACTCCAACTTTTTGCGAAGAAGAAGCAATGCCGGCAGAGATGGGGACGGTGATGGGGCATGGTTTTCTCCTCAAGGCTAGGACGGCAGCTGCAGTCCCAGCCTCCATGCCCATCCCTTACTGTCCACTTATGGAGGAAACTGCAATTTGTGTTAACATCATACGCATGGTAATGAGCCTCTGTATGGACTTTAGCTGCTGGTGGAAAACAAAACCTTATGAGAAATGGCTGACCTTTGCTTAGCAGCAAGAAAATTTATTACTGGAGAGAATATTGCAGCTATCCAAGTTTCTTTTTCAAGCATTTTAATTCGTAAATTGGAACACATCCTCAGAACGTGAGTGTCTCACTAAGTATGATAGACTCGGTGTTGACAAATAAGACTTGAGTTTGTGCTTCTTCCTTATCAGATGGCGACACGACTTGATCCATCACTGCTGCTGTAGATATAGAAGTAACGCAGGGAACCGCGTGGTCTGCTTCCCTTAGTTACCAAATCGAGAGATTTGTCCTAAGCAAATGACGCATCAAAGTTGCAATATGTTTGCATAAGTGAAACACCATAGTTGTGATTAATATTTTCAAGGACGGGAAATAACTTTTGAACTCATCACGAATACATATTAAGGAGTTCCTTAAAAAGAAAAAGAAAAAAAACTCCACTTCCCAGTCGCTAAATGTCTTTCAATTAAACTTATTATCGCGTTGGAACACTCCAACTTTAACTTTAACAAGAATAGTAGCTCAACTTTGTTTCTGGTCACAATGAGATTAGAGTGCTCAATTACAGTGGTCCTAATAAGTGTCTCGTGCATGCCATGATCAAATAACTCCTTACAGTGGGCCTTTCATGCATTGTCCTCAGTTGTATAAAATGATCTCCACCTCAGAACATCGGAGCCCGTAGAACACTAACTACTGCAACAAAACACACCATAACAACGAATAAAGCCAGCGTATTCCGCTTCCACGTGCTTGCTTTTGAGAATAACCCTGTATTTTAAATAGCCTTAGAGATTAAGTGAAGATTCTTGGATATGCAATGAAGAAACTTTTAAATAACTTTCCGTAGAAAATAGTCAGATGAACACAAAGACAATGATGCCCAGATACCCTTTCTTAGTCATACTTCAAGCAAAGATCAAACAGAATGATTCCATTTAGATTTTACAGTCTTTTCTCCCATAATCATAATGGCAAAAAGCAATACGCAATTATACTGCACAAGTTGATTCATAGATTAAAACTATTACAAACAAAGGAAAGGAACATTGTACCCTAAGCAGACGATATTTCTTCAGTCTAGTGCGCAACAGCACTAAAAGACACTTTAAACTATAGAATTGTGAAAACAGACAACTCAACCATCGAAGATTCGTGCAAGAGTGCAAGATACTCCAACTAAGACCCACTCACTTCATTGTGGCAAATGGACTTAAGTAACAGGAGCACAAGAATAGTTGCACCCGCAACTTGGCCCATCATGACAGCTGTTGCAGATCGGGTACCCCAAATCCCTCTTTTTTATTCCTCATCTATCCATGCAGAAAAGAAAAGAACAATTTAGAATTGTATGGAATGTGCCCCGCAGTCAGGAAATCTCCCTAAAACTGGCATGTCCAAACTTGAAGGCAAAACAGGCGGGTCTAACTTGAATTGCCAAGGACATGAAATCAGACACTCAGGAAATGGGTTATTGGGTGTCATTAGATAAATCCTCTTCACAGTAGAGTTCCAGATATACACAACCAGATCTCGAAGAAATCTGAAAGAACATCTGGATGCAGCAGTTTCCACTTACTCATATCGCATCTCACAAGCCATTCCAACAGAAAGAAGTCCATTAGAGACAAATTTCTACTAAAGAGTGGAGTACACTGTACAGTGGTCCTTGCTTTATAACAGGCTCCAGTACACTCCTGCAAATCGAGTTTAAATTCCCTCGCTTTATAACGGGCTCCTGGAAGAAAGTCCATGAGATTCAAGCATGCATATCCGAAAGTAACAGCATTCCTCGAAATTCAATCCATCTAATCAATTGAGACCAGGGAAGACCTCGAAAAACTAGTCAGCACATGTCATCTGTCACAATGAATGTTCTTAAATATCTCTCCACTAAAGAAGAATATCAAGTCGAGCAATTCGTCCAATAATCTTCCAAAATGCTCTTCTTTTTCAAACAAAGTAAAACAGAAAACAAAAAGAGAGGAAGGAACCTACGAGGTAGACGAGAAAAGAGTTTCCGAGCAAATGAAGCCAAATTCGAGCACCCAATGACGATCAATTTGCTGGTGAGGCGGACAAATTGAGAGACAGAATGAAGGAATACCCGACTCGGATGGCAAATAACGGCATCGACCAGTGCGCTCTCAGAAGACTCGAGAGCGGTCATGGCCATGGTTTCTTGGGCGTTCACTTATTGACCATGTCGACGATCCTGACAGCAGCGGCCCAGGCGACTACCGCGAAAGGAAGCGTCCGGCGATGGCCGCAGGAGGGAAAAAGACCGCCCAGAATCCTCACCTCCGTGTTGTTGGACACGCCCAACACCATCGTCCTGAGTACCTCAGGTTTTTCATGCCCCAACCACTGCATTCCTTCTCCTTCTCCAGAATTCCATGCCGAGGGATTGATTGAATCCTGTCGAAGCAATGTAACGGAAACGGACGGGGAGATGGATCGCGAATTCTGGCTATCAACGGCACTTGGGACTGTTTCGCTTAAGGAAATTTGCATCATTCTTTTTGGATATGAAAATAAAAATAAAAAATGTAATGGCTGAATCCACGGCTTTTGGAATGATAAGACAGAATTACCCCTAAAGAGATGCCGGTCGGCCTAAAGATTTAAGGGCCCCACTGTGACTTCTTTTTCTAATATCTATTTAATACATAATTAGTGGTGATAAAATTTAACAAAAATTAATGAAATGTAAATTTATTATCAATATACTAATTTAAATATTTTTTGTGGTAAAAAATAAATTTAGAGTAAATTTATCACAAATATGCCGGTTTGGAATTTGTGATAGTCAAAAAATGAATTTGGGATAAATTTATTACAAGTATATTAGTTTGGAATTTTTAATAATATTAACCCAACAGATTTTGAAAATATTTTTTTATTAGTATAGAATAACAAAGTCAAACTAGTCATATTCACACTCCTTGCCATGCCCCCATTACTTGCTTCTTTCCTTGTTATGATTGATGAGAGCTAGGGATAAGCAAGGTTCGGATGAGTGATTCCCACTTTGGAACTGAAAACTATTCACTAAGAACTGGTTATGAAATGGGAATCGAGATTTGCCCATTGGATCCATAGACCCACCTAGGAACCAGACTGTCGATCCCTTTTAGTTCTCGGGTGGATTTATGGAACTAATCCCCAATCCCTACAAAGCTTGTTTAGCCTTATATTTGGGTTGAATTACGAGCCATTTATTTTGATTAAGAATTAAAAACTATAAGGCAAAATGAACAAACAACACTTGTTAGCTATAAACTTAATTTATTCGAAGGCCATGGTGTGATTCTCTTAAGGTTTTTTGACATCGGCAAAGTTGTACCCTTTGTGTACACAATAGTAATTTTTTTATCACAATTCTTCGCTTTTTTGCTTTCGTATGACTAATCCAACGTATGCATCTCACATGACATAAATAACAAGAAAATAAAGTGATTAGAACACACTTGTCCCCACTAGGGGTGTGCAACCGGACCGGGTAAACCCGGTTCCCGGACCGACCCACCTGGAAAATGGGGTCGCAAACCGGTTCCGGTTGAAACCCGATCCGGGAACCGGTTCCCAAAATTTAGAACTAGTTTGAACCCGTTCGGGAATCGGTTCGAGGGATTACCCATTCGGGAATCGGATTGACCGGATCGGTTTGGGAACCGGTTTGTGAGCCAACCCAAAATCCAAAACCCTAATTTGTTTCTATCTTTACCTCTTAGGCTCTCACACGGTCACATGACTCACACCCGCGGCCACCTCCAACCCCTCGGAGCCACCGCCGGCCACCGCCGCCGCCGCCGCCGCCACCGTGTGTGCATCCGACCGCCGGCCACCGACCGCCGACCACCGACCGCCGCTGCCACCGGCCACCAGCCACCGACCACTGCCGCCACCGCCGTCGGGTAGAGAGCACCACCAATAGCCTCGTTTACCCTACTTTGTGCCTTGTTTCGGCTTGTCAGATCGGGCTTCGTCGTGGTACGGTTTGTGAGAGTCCCAGCCCCCATCTATGTCGTGCTAAGCTTCATTTCGATCTCTGCTTATCGATTGCTAAGCGTCTCGGCGCAATTTGACTCCCTGTTAATTCAATAGTCTCCCTTCAGTCGATGCCTGTCATGGGTTTGTGAAAATGCCCGAACCCAGTCATGTAGATTTTCCGTGATTTTGGTCTGGTTCTAAGCGTTTGTTGGTTATTTGACATATTTGTGGACTTTCATTGTCATTTGTGAAGTTGTGCGCTATTCTTTTGCGTGTCGTGTGTGCATCCCAGCGGATAGTCCTTTGATTGAGCCAAGGGCGGATATGAGCCGGCTCACACTTGTCATGGGTTTGTGAAAATGGCCGAACCCTAATTTTCCTTCGTCGCGCCATCACCAGATTCGTCAGTGGGAGAATGCCACCGCTGGAGTTGTTGCCGGGTTCGCCATTGTCGCCGCCATGCACCCCCTCGACATCGTCCGCACCTAGTTCCATGGTCTCTCTCTCTCTCTCTCGGGTGTGCTTCCGGCTTGTGTCAAGTTTTTGGAGTTTGCTTTGGGCTGATACGGATTCGTTCATGCACTCACGTAGCGAACAGCGGTAGTCGTGTGCCTCTGTTGGAGCCGTCGTTGGGTTCGCCACCGTTGTCGCCGCGCACCCCCTCGACGTTGTCCACACCCGGTTTCAACACTTTCATTGTAGTTATTATTGTTATCTCTCGTTATGCACATTGCTTTAAGCGTATTGGGAGGAGTCCCAAATGTGCTTATGCTGATCGAGATTGTAAACGCTTTATCTTACATATGAGTTATGTACAACAATTTTTATGCAAAACAGGTTCCAATATTAACGGGGTTAACCCCGTTCCTAGACCGGAAAAACATGATGGGTTGGGAACAGGGTCCAATGCAAATAGGGTCGGCTATAGGGTCCAAAAAAAGAGAATCGGTTATAACATGGTTGGGTACAGGATCCAGGTCTAGATCCTACCCACCCTGGATCAGATCACCCCTAGTCCCCACTAGTGTCCATCTACAAGATGTTTTCTAGGGCACAACTCCGAAAGGGAATTTTTCGGGCAACTCTGTGTTTTTTTATTTCACATAACTTTACAAGCACAATAATCTCGTGTATATAAAATAATATTAAAATAAAAATTTTTGAACACATTTGTCTCAATAGCTTTCCTAGTATAGCAAATTTCTAAGGCAAAAACGCCGAAATGAAATGTTTCATGAAGCGAAAGGAATGTTTTTGGGGCAAATCTTTGTTTGTTGATTTTACATGACTTCTTTGGTGTAATCATCTCCTACATAGGAAATTACGTGAAAACAAAGCTATTAAAGATCCCTTGCCCCAACAGTTTTCTTTTTGCAAGAAGTTTTATGGGGCAGAAGAGTGAAATTGTAGTCTGTGTGTATGCAATTGCAATTTTTTATGGCAATTCTTCATTTTTTTTTGATTTGATATGACTACTCCAACGTATTCGTCTCGCATGTAGGAAATAACAAGAAAATAAAGCGATTAAAACACAGTTGTCTCCACTAGTTTCCATCCACAAGACGTTTTCTAGGACACAACTCTGAAAGGGAATTCCTCATGGTGCAAAGGGAATTTTTTCGGGCGATTATGTGTTTTTTGATTTCACATGATGTCGACACCTAAAATTTTGAGTTTGATTTTGCTAAATAAAAGATAAAAATAAAAAAAGTCACGTGGCATATAGTTTAGGAAAATTTTATTTCTAATTGCTCACATATTTAGGTAATATACATTAGGAGATGCAGTTTTGCACAAAAGGGAAATTTTCTTGATGGAATATGCAAAAAATATTTCAGCGATATATTTAGGGGTATCATGCTCAAGCAAAATTAGAAATAAAATATACCTCGAAGATACAATTTCTTGGTGTATAAAAGAGTCACGTACGGTGGGAATACAGGGGCTTTTTTCTTTTGAGGTTAGGTGAAAAAGCACAAAAAAAGCAAAAAGTGAAAAGTGAAGGGGAGTAAAAGAAAAAGTAAAAAAAAAGGAAAAGAGGATGAAGACTGTTCGTCTTCCTCCCCGCGCGTAGACAGCAAGTCACCGGCAAGCCCGCGCCGTCGCCGTCTCGATGCCGCGTCCCCCCTCATCCGGCCACCGGCACACCCGCGAGCCTTTGGTGACCCCAGCAACCGAGCCGCCTGCACCAGATCCGGACGCCGAGCCCACCGGTCGCCGTCGCGAGCTCCCTTGCGCTCGTGAGTTGACTGGCCACGCATCGCTTTCGATCCGACGCCGATCTGTCGAGTTCGATTGGCCCGAGCCAGATCCGCTCGATGCCGTGCCCGAGTGCCCGGCGCCCGAAGCCCCTCCGCCTCTCCATCTACGAACCCCGGTGCACTGTCGACCCAGCTGAGATTGTCGCTCGCCCGCAACTCCCAAATCCGGCGGTGATCTGATTGTCCCGCCGCCTCGACACCGTTGCACCGGCGCACTCGCGAGCTCGCCCTGACGCTCCGCCTCCGCCTGTACTTGAGGTCTCCCTGCTCGTGACCTCGCCTTCACCGTTTCCTGCCGCTCGGAGCCCCGACGCCACCAGATTCGCCGTCCCGCTCGCCGTCGCGCCGCCTCCGGAGCCTCGCCGGAACCCTTTCCGGCGACCCCGCTCTTTCTCATCGATCGGCCACCAGCTTTATTTATCTTCTGTTGTTTTAATTATTTTGTATATTTCATATTATTTGTTTTAGTGCAATTACCCCTTTAATGTGGAATTGAAATTGCATGATATGAAATTGCCTTGAAATTTAGTGATTGTCGAGTCCGATTTTCGCACTCGAAATCCGACTCGCAATTATTAAAAAAATTGCCAATCCGATCTCCCGCCCGAGACCCGATTCGTGATTTATGTGAAAAATTGGCCAACCCGATCTCATGTGCGAGATATGGTTCGTCAATTTGGGTATCAATTTTGCTTGATTTGCTGTGATGTTATTTGAATTAATTTTCTTCTAAAAAAATTAAAAAATATAGTTTTAGGGTTTGCATGCTCATGATAGAAATTTCATTTTTTTTATATAATAAAAATGTCAAAAAAAATCAATTGACTTAGGTTGTTAGTTTTTTTTATTGCATGTTTAATTATTAGGCAATTATTAATTTCGAAAAATTAAAAAAAAAAGAAGAAAAGGAAAATTAGGATTATGTTTTCTTTCCTTATTTTGCATGTTTAGGATAACAAATTTTATTTTGAATCATGAAAAAGGAAACAAAAAGAAAGCATTTTCATTTAGAATGTTAGTCATTTTATTATATGATTTGCATGTTAAATTTTAATTTCGAAATTAATAAAAAAAACATCATGCATAAATCATATAGGATTAGGGCATCTTTTGCACGTTATTGTATATTAGGGTAGGATTGCATGTTTAATTTTACTTCATAATTAATTTTAGGTTTAGATAGTTTTTTTTTTTTAGATAGATTGCATTCTAGGATTATTTGGGTTAAGATAATATTTTAGTTTAAATTAGGATTTAGTTTAACCTAATTCCTAATATAAATTGAATAGGATTTTAATCTAGCTAGATAATTTTCACATTTTGTTTTAATTCCGAATTTCATAAAAAATACAAAAATATCTTACGCTAAATTAGTTTTTCTTTAGGATAAATTGCATTTTTAGGAAAAAGAAAAGAAAAAAAATGTCATGAATATGTCATTTAGGATTAGATTAAATGAAATGCACGTCATTTAGTTTTTTTTAGGCCCATTTAATTAGAAATTGCCTGTCAATAGAATTAGGTCATTTAGATTGCATTTAATTATTGCATCTCTTTAGGATTTACTCTATTCATGTCATATAATTTAGATCATATTGCCATGTCATGTAATTTAGGTCATGTTGCCATGTGATATTGGATTACTAGCATGCATTGCATATAGATTTAGTTCCCATTAAATAAAGTGAAAACAAAAAAAGAAATTGCGTGTTAATTAGAAATCATATCTAGGGTGGATGATGTGAATTTTGATCTAACAACGCAGATACTTTTGTTGCTTTGAGGTAAGTTTACAATTTATTCATTACTTTCTTGGGTGTTAAATTGATGGATTGCGCACCCGCATGATTGCCTCATATGTTAGGAAAATAGATTTAAAATCAATCCAAGCTGCTTGCCAAACATTTTGTTTTTTAAAATAAAGAATGGTACCGAAAGGGCATTAGAGAAATCTAGTGTAAACAAGTCCTCGTATCCATAGTCTCTAGTTCGTAGGAGTAAAGTAAACCTCCCGTTGCTTTACTTGGGTTTCTAATCGACCCACCAAAAATAGATTAGTGGCGACTCCTAGTTAAAAATCAATTGCACGTTAAAAATTTGAACCTAAGTCGCAAATTGGTATGGGCTTGGAAGAGCCTGAGTTAAGGCTAGGTTTAACAATCCATTAGCCAAACCCTAGGTAGTTCACACCCGAAAAATTGGTCGTGACAGCTTGGCGACTCCGCTGGGGAATTGAGTTGAAACTCTTAGTGAACTTAGGCCAATTTTCTTTTTAATGTTTTTGTTTGGCAGCGAGGATTCCAGGTACGTCCCTAACATTTAAGGTGTTAAATGTTTTTGCAGATTGGGAGGTATAAGGGGAAGTGTTTGCTAACCTCTGTTTTGTAGGGAGATGAAGGAATGTATGGTTTCTTTTCATGTTGAAGTGTTGCTTGATATAAACTGTTGTGCATGCTTTGCATTTACACTACACTTTTGCACACATAACCTGCTGCCGGACCTGGGCCGCATAGGATCATTTATGATGGTGTTGAGATGGATACCACTTGGACTGCATGCTCGCGGTACGAGTCGCCCATCTCAATCCCGAAGTTTCTTTCTTGGTGTTAAGAGTACCCACCTCGGTCCGCATGCCCGCGACCCGAGTCGGCTCTTTGACTAAGCCGGAGTCATGAGGACCCGACATAGTCCACAAGCCCGTGGCTAGTCCGATCATCCTTGTGCCTCCACTTTCATAAGCCTTATAGATTAGAAATCGAGCCACTTACCATGTGCATGTCTATATGATTGCTCACCATTGGTAAAATAAGTTCTCTAAATTTTTGCTTTTGCAATTTACTTACTTTATCGCATTATTTTTGTCGGTCCATGGCATTAGGATTGTGCTGAGTCTTGATCAATATACAATGAGGACTTCGGACATTCGAATTATTCTCCCTCCAAAGGAAGAGCTTAGCACTTGGTGGGACAAGTTAGATCAAGATGGCCATCAATTCATAGAGTCGCATGTTGGTTGCCTACTTCCATTGCTGCGTATCAACATTCATGGCGGCCTCATCCAAGCACTTGCACATTGTTGGTGCCTCGAGACCTCTACCTTTATCTTCGGTGGTAAGCATGAGCTCACTCCCACCTTGGAAGAATATAGCATTGCCATAGGGAAATCCTTGAAAGCTGAATTGATTAGTCCGCCTATCGGAATAGATCCTATTATGGCTTTATTTGATTTTCTGAGAATTAAGGAAGATGACATAAGAAAGGTTTTAAAGGCTCACCGCAATGCATGTCCTTTATCTTTTCTGAAAGAATATTTTGAAAAAGGCACCTCATTTCAAATGTGTAGGGTTTTCCTTTTAGCTTTTTTTGGGTTTATAGTATTTCCTTACTGCAAGAATGCTATTAACCCTTTGATTGCTCAATTAGTTAAACAAGTGTTGGAAAGAAAAAATTTTGTAAACACTGTCTTGACTAAAACTTTTCTTTCTCTCACTCGATTCAAAGGAGGCGGTGATAAGACATTCCGTTCCTCTCCCGAGCTTTTGCAAATTTGGTTTCTTTCTCATATAAAGGTATTTGGTGGTTTAATGACTATACATGATATTCGTGATTCTAATCACCCTATTATAAAATTTGAGAACAATCAAAAACACGCACCGGATTACCATTATTCTAGGTGGCTAGCTTTCATTAAAAAACCAACTTCCAAGGGTTTCCTATGGCATGCTAAATGGGTCCAAGTTCGTGTGGCAAGACTTACATGTGGAGTTGTTGGCCCAATCCCTCTACTGGGATTCACTGGAGTATTGGAGTACTATCCAACTAGAGTGACTCGTCAGTATCAAGTTGTGCAAGAGCTTCCCCCAGCATTACAAGCGGATCCGCTCCAAGTTAGCTTCGTTGATGGAAGCCAAGGCCATGAAGATTCTATTCTCACTATCAAATCGATGTGGGATATGTGCCATCCACGAAAACTCAAATGGCCCGAAAAAGAGTTGGAGGGCAAAGAAAGAAAATACTATGCCTCGACTAAGTACATCCGACAACACAAGATTCTTGAGGAGTTGCTTCTGAAGATACTAGAGGCATCGTTGAAGATCACCAACCGTGCTGAGAATAAATGCCTCAAAAGAGTTGCTGAAAAAGCTCAAGAGGAGAATAAACGATTGCGCCGAATGGTGTCCCGAGTGTATATTGATCAAGCCAGATGAAATGCTTGAATCAATATTGCTATTTTCATGTTTAGATTAATGTTTAGGAAGTTGAGTTGTTTACTTTCCTAGTTCATTTGTTTAGAACATTCCAAGTTGCTATTTTGATAGGCTTGTCGAAAACTCCATTAATGAATAAAGATTCTAGACTGTTGCCATGGGCCGACGTATTCCATATGAGATACTTATTTTTGTCAATTTCTTCAATTTAGGTGATAACGGATCCTCCACGCTCGCCCATTATTATGCGATTAAGGGCTAGAATGGCCGACCAATCAGAAATGCGTGATCGTATGTCCGCCGTGGAAACTCAACTCCAACAAGTGCTCGCCTCTCTACAGCTTGTAACGGATCAACTCAAATTCCTCCAAGTAAATCCAACAACTGCACCTGCTCTTCCTGAAATAATTATCCCGAAAGAAACAAACAAGGTTGACGATGACATGCCCGGGTTAGACGATGACTCGGTCCTTGTTAGAAAGACTAAGCTTGCCAGCATTCCAAAGACTGATCATAAGGAACGCTTCACAAAGCTAGAGGGAAAATTGAAACAACTGTAAGAGTAGCAGAATTCACTCCCGTTCGACCTGTCCGTGTATGAGAAGGTCAAGATGCCAAAGAAATTCAAAATGCCAGATTTTGAGAAGTACGATGGTACTTCCTGCCCAAAAAGCTCATTTGCAGATGTACCATGTGCATATGGCCCAATATGTCAAGAACGAACAACTCATGATCCAATCGTTCCATGTGAGTTTGGACGCACTAAACGGTATGTCATGAAGAATGTGAACCTTCTTGACACCTGGAATGAAGTGACCAACGCATTTCTCAAGCAATACAAGTTCAACATGGATATTGCACCTTCCCGAGAAGATCTTGAGATGATGGAGAAAAAGAGGAATGAGTCGTTTAAAGAGTATGCCGTGAGATGGCGAAATCTGGCAGCTCAAATTACTCCTGAGCCTACAGACAAGGAGTTGATGAAGTTGTTTGTCAAAACCCTCCCGTCTGAGTTTCGTAACCGGATGGCCAGCACGTACGTTGAAAACTTCAATCAGCTTATTCCCGTGGGAGAACAACTCGAAGTGAGGATAAGGGAATGATGGTTTACTGAGCCATCTAGTAAAAGATTCACTTCCAAAAAGGAGAAGGAAGCGGCTGTGGATGTAAATGTGGCTTATAGCCAAGAAAATGTCAAACGTGCCCCGGTTAACCAAATGAATCCGAGACAGCCCTAAACTGCTAGTCGTCAACCATTTAATAGGAGACAATTCTCTCCTCTTCCTGGGTCTTCATCCCAAGTGCTAACGATCCTCCGAAAGAAAGGTTTGCTTACTAGTGAACCAAAACATCCTAATCTTGAAAGTAATCGTAGCTATGACCCGATAAAGAAATGTGACTACCATAGCGGTGAACTGGGGCATTCAACTGATGAGTGTTTCACCCTTAAGCACAAGATCCAAAACCTCTTAGACACGAAAATCTTTTTGTTTCAAACTGCTCAGCCGAATGTCTAGAAGAATCCACTACCTGAGCATGAGGGTAAGGTGAATGCTATCCTGGAACCTGAAGTCGGTCGAATCAGGGACTCGAAGGTGCACGTGGTAGATGCTACGACGGGTGGTGAGAGCTGGATATTATCCAGGTCAAGAAAATGTTCCCCTATCGCTGATGAAGGAAAGAATTGCCCAAATGGTGGATGATGGCATTATTGTATATGCTGACTGTAACTGCGTAGTTTCCACTATTTCATACATCATCATCGATTGGGAGGAGGAGTAGGCTGCGCTCAATATTGATAAGGAAGAAGTTGATCCTTCGCTCGCGGATATGCCTTCGCTAGAAGATGCATTCGATGAGGAGATTGTGATCAAGATACCTCAATCATATGAGTATGTCAACAACAAAGTAGTGCTTTGGTCTTATGACTTAGATGTCGATTTTGTTACAAGGTCTGGTCGAACCTATGGTCAAGCTAGTGCCCAAACTGCAAAGCCAGTCACCAATGAAAAGGCTAAGGAATTTCTGGCTGTGATTAAAGCAAGTGAGCATAATGTGGTCGATCAATTGCGAAAGATGCCTGCCCATATCTCTTTGCTTGAGCTTCTCCAAACATCATCTGTGCATAAAAAATCACTAAAGAAGGTATTGAGTGAAATTCATGTGCCAGAGACAGTTGAGGCGGACAAGGTGGAAGAATTTGTGGGATCAGTCCTTCTTAAGGATTTAATTACCTTTTCTGATGAAGAATTCCCTCTCGAAGGCCGGGGACATAACAAAGCACTATACATATCCGTTAAACATAAGTCTTCTCACGTGTCTCGAGTGCTCCTTGATAATGGGTCCGCTCTGAACATATGTCCATTAGCCACTCAGCACCGCCTCAAAGTAGACCCATCAAGGATACATGCGGCAATGACCTCAGTACGAGCTTTTGATGGCACAAAGAAGGAGGTACTCGGAGAAATCCATCTTGACGTATAGATAAGGCCAGTTGTCTTCAACATTCCCTTTCAAGTGTTGGACATCCCTACCGCATTCAATTTCCTGCTGGGTCGTCAATGGATACACACTGCTGGAGCAGTGCCTTCAAGTCTACATCAAGCTGTGAAATTTGTGATCGAAATGAAGCTGGTTACCGTATACGGTGAGGAAGACCACCGGATCTATCATGAGACGGCTATCCCCTACGTAGAGCCGGGTCGAGCTCGAATCAAGTTACCACTCGTTTGAGTTGGTATCCACCATACACGCATCTCGAGACTCACCTCCGCCCACTCCCGAAGTTTCAGAAGCCGCCCTTATGGTGGGAAGAGTGATGGTTGGGAATGGTTTTAGTCCTGGTAGTGGCCTTGGAAGAAATGGTCAGGGGATTCGAAACCCCATTCAAGCCCCTCAGAGGTCATGTGCTGTTGGATTAGGGTACCATGGAAGAGGTGGGGAAAGTTCTGGAGGACGAAGGCAGGAAAGGCGGAACCCGCCACCTAACCAAAGGCGAGGAAGGCAAAACCCATCACCCCCGAACATTCGCGAGACATTCCTTGGTCCACTGATAATGATGCAGGATGAAGCAGAAATAATAGACACCCTGGGGCAGCCAAGCGGAAAATTCTATCTAGTGAAATATTCGATTCCTCCCAGTTTCTACATTGATCCTCGTGACATTGTCCCAGATGGATGGGGTGCCATGGATGATATGATATCCTCGGAGACAGAATACCCTGAAGATGTATTGGAAGGAATCACTAGTCTCTTCGATGACGCCTTCATAGGGACCATTGATGGAGGACCTCCGGAAGAGATGGGCTCAGCCCATGAGAGCAACTCATTCTTGCTTTCTCACATTCCCTGTGCGGGAATTTTTATCGCTTTCTAGGGCTTGTTTTTGATTTCTTCTTTTTCGCTTTCTTTTTAGGGCTTGAAAATTGCATTTCCATTCAGTAAATGTAATTGATTGATGAAAATCAATAAAATTACAAGTTTTATTTTGAGGGCATGATGAGGTACACCAAACTAGCCCGGTGATGATATCCAACCGATAAAAGAAAAAGAAAAATCCAAGGAGAATTCTGAGGCTGAGCTTCATCATGCTTTCTCGTGTCAAAATATTTCAAAAAAATGTTTTTGCCAAAATTCTTTTCAAAAGAAATAATAATTTAGATTACTCTTTGTTTGTTTTTCTAATTTATTCACTCCATGTTTCGGGAACAATTTTGTGGCATACAAAGGCATGGAAACGGTCCGATCCAATGCAACAAATGATGATATGGATAATCTCAAGGACTTGATTGAAGATTCCATTGAGGTGCAGCGAAGCTGGGAACAACATGAAAAAGCCAAGGCTCTCACATCCGAAGCGGTTGTCACTATTAATTTAAGTGACGCCGAAGAAGCTAAAGAAGTTAAAATTGGGGCAAATCTCCCTAAAAATGAAGCCGAGCACCTAATTCAACTACGAAGGAATATCGGGATATCTTTGCATGGACTTATCTTTGACATGCCTAGTTTAGACCCATCGATTGTCGAGCATTGCTTGCCTACTAATCCGGACGTGCCACCTAAGAAGCAGAAACTTCGGAGAACTAAGCCCGAGCTCTCGAAGAAGATAGAGGAGGAGGTGATGAAGCTTCTAAAGGTAGGATTCATTGAAGTCTCACAATACCCTGAATGGGTGGCTAACATTGTGCCGGTAATGAAGAAGGATGGTCGAGTTCGAGTTTGTGTCGACTATCGAGATTTGAACAAGGCGAGCCCAAAAGACGATTTTCCGCTCCCTCACATTGATGTCCTTGTGGATAGTACCGCCGGATTCGAACTATTCTCCTTTATGGATGGGTTTTTCGGGTACAATCAGATAAGGATGAAAGAGGAAGACAAGGAGAAGACTGCGTTTATCACCCCGTGGGGGACCTTTCATTACAAGGTCATGCTCTTCGGACTCAAGAACGCAGGGGCAACTTACCAGCGAGTCATGGTAACACTATTCCATGATATGATGCATCAAGAGATTGAAGTCTATGTTGATGATATGATTGCAAACCCTGAAGAAGTTGTTTAACCGACTTCGTGAATTCAAGCTTCGGTTAAATCCTGCTAAATGCGTGTTTGGGGCAACATCTGGTAAATTACTTGGATTTATTGTAAGCAATAAGGGGATTGAGATCGACCCATCTAAGGTTAAGGCCATATGTGAGCTGCAACCTCCATTAACGGTGAAAGAAGTTTGAAGTCTTTTGGGAAGACTGAATTACATATCTCGGTTCATTTCTCAACTATCTAAAACTGCCAAGCCATTCTTCAAACTCCTAAAGAAGAATGCACGAATCAACTGGGATGACGAGTGTCGAGAGGCGTTCGACAAGTTGAAGCAGTACTTGATGAATCCACCAGTTCTTGTCCCACCATCACCAGGGCATCCCCTGATTCTCTACCTCACCATCCATAGTGAATCATTGAGTGCAATGTTGGCTCAAGAAAGTCCTGTTGATAAAAAAAAAACGAGCCATTTACTATTTGAGTAAGAAGTTCACTATATCAGAGTTGAAGTATTCTGATGTTGAGAAGACTTGTGCCGCATTGGTATGGGTATTGCATAGATTGCGACAATACACATTGCATTACCAGACATTTCTCGTGACAGAAAATGACCTCGTTAAGTACTTACTTAATCAGCCAGCTCTGGTGGGTAAGTTGGTCAAATGGCAAATTTTGATTTCTGAATTTGATGTGCAATTCATGCCACAAAAGTCGGTTAAGGGTCGAGTGATCGCTAATCTATTCGCCGAGAATTTAGGCATCTCTAACGACAATGATAATTTCCTTGATGACCGTGTCTTGAGTGTAAATGAAGGCTCATGGAAGATGTTCTTCGATGGAGCTATAAACTTGTCTGGTTCTGGTACTGGGGTAGTTCTGATATCCCCAGATGGTCAGCATTATCCGGTAGCTGTGAAATTGACATTCCCATGCACCAACAATGTGGCCGAGTATGAAGCTTGCATCCTCGGACTTCAAGCCGCAATCGAGATGGGTGTGGCCCAGTTAATGGTATTCGGAGATTCAGCACTAATCATACTACAGACTGTAGGTGAGTGGAAGACCAGGGATGCCAAATTGCTCCCATACCACCGATATCTAGAAGGTCTCATGAAGCAATTCAAGGAAATTTCATTTGAATACTTACCAAGGTCTCACAATCAGTTTGCGATGCACTTGCAACTTTATCATCTATGTTGCAAGTTCTTGGATTAGTAGTCGAGCCATTGAAAATAGAATTTTTGCCAAAGCCGAAACTTCTTGTATGATCATAACTGAAGAATTTGATGGAAAACCATGGTATTACGATATCATGAACTACCTTAAAAGACAGGAATTTCCAGAAAGAAGCACTCTCGTTGATAGGAAGTACATCACAAAGATGGCCTCAAAATTCTTCGTCAATGGTGAGAATCTCTACAAGAGATCCTATGATTCGGTCTTGTTGCGATGTGTGGGGGCAATAGAAGCTACTCAAATCATGCAAGAAGTGCACAAAGGGATATGTGGTCCTCACATGAATGGGCATATGATGGCAAAGAAGATTATGAGATTAGGCTACTACTGGCTCACATTAGAAAGTGACTGCATCAAACATATACAAAGTTGTCACCGCTGCCAGATTCATGGTGATAAGATAAATGTTCCTCCAACTGAGTTGCACCAGTTTTCTGAGCCATGGCCTTTCTCGATATGGGGGATTGATGTGATTGGCCCAATGGGCATTGATTCATTTTGGTGGCGATAGACTATTTCTCCAAATGGATCGAGGCTACATCATTTGTGAATGTCACCGCCCGCAATGTTGTGAAGTTCATCAAACGTGACATAATTGCACGCTATGGCGTCCCTGAAGCAATTGTCACTGACAATGGGACGAACTTGAACAATAAACTCGTTGACGAGTTGTTCAGCGAATTCAAGATCAAGCATTTGAATTCGTCCCCTTACCGCCCTCAAATGAATGGGGCTGTTGAAGCAGCTAATAAAAACATTAAGAAGATCTTGGCTAAGACAGCCGAAAATTATCGAGATTGGCATGCCCGGTTACCTTTTGCACTAATGACATACCGAACATCAATCCGCACTTCTACTTGGGCAACCCCTTTTGCTTTGGTGTACGGCATGGAAGCAGTTCTACTCGTGGAGGTGGAGATTCCTTCTCTGAGAATTTTATCCCAAGTGGACTTGTCTGAGGCTGAATGGATGCAGCAAAGACTTGAGCAGTTAAACTTGATAGAGGAGAAGAGACTAAAGGCTCTTTATCATGGCCAAACTTATCAGCAAAGAGTTGCCGGATCCTTCAACCGAAAGGTACGGCCGAGACATTTTGAAATAAATGATCTTGTTACGAGAAAGCTATTGCCGATTTTCCAGATCCCGGGGGCAAGTTTGCTCCGAATTATGGCGGTCCATATGTGGTGAAGAAGGTACTTCTGGAGGTGCCCGATTTTGGCGAGAAATGGATGGTCGTGAGTTTTCCACTCCAGTTAATTCGATCTGTCAAAAAGTACTACCCATGATAGAATTTCCCATGTCATGTCGTGAACTGCAAGTATTTCTATAATGAATAAAATGTCTCAATGAGTTGAATTATTCAAATTTGTCATAAATCTTGCATTTTTCTTCCTTGATGAATTGTGTGAGATAAATTGAATGTGTCAAATGGAATACCTTGGAATGATGAAAGGCTAGCCTTGTTCCATACACTTTTCATACACAAATCCCCAGTGAGCTGTGTGAAAAATTCCATGTCTGCAAGAAAAATGGTGATCTCGCAAAGGGGACGCCATCCAAGGTGATGAGAGGCAATTTTTTTTTCCTCCACCTGAAACACTACAGGTATATCCATCGTTTAGCCCTTTGAGCCCATATACATGAAGAGTTCTTTAAATTATCCCTGTCAAGGATCATCCCACATTGGGACAAAGTTGAAACGAATGATAGGAATTTTCTTACTCACACTTGCATCAATCTTCGAGTATTGCTTTCGCAATGTAACTTATGTGTTAATTTAAGTGCCTTAGGACGACGAAAAACGGTTCTTTTTCTATCCTATACACTTTATCCATTGCATAGCCCATTTGAGCCTGTGAATTCATTTCATATTAAACTCAATTGGTGATCATCCCCCACACTGGGGCAAGACAAAAATATCCAAGTGGCATGAACTAGAATGCTGATAAGTGGAGATTTTGTTTTTAAATAAAAAAAATGCAAAATGAGGCATGAAAAAGCAGTGTGCCTGGTAAAAGCAAGGCCAATGCCAAAAAAAAAAAAAAAAAAATCAAACTCTTGAGTCGTATCTCCAACAAGGTGATACCAAAACTCAAATGCTGTTGCAGTCAATGGAGATTTAATGAGAAGAAAAATCTTCAACAGTAAAGAAGGAAAGTGGTGGAAATGTCAAGATGATCATCAATTTTTAACCCTCTAAACACTTTTTGAGCCTTATGATCCTTTCATTTCATAGCCTATCAACTGAACCTACATTATGTCCCTTGTAAAGTCTCTTCAGATTAGGGCACTTGAATTAACGTAAGAGTTTACATACTTGAAAGCATCGCTTGAAGAAGTGTGAGCGAGATAATTTTTGCCTCATTGCGTGTGTTTCTTGACTTGTAAAATCCAAGACAATTGCAAAATGTCATCTTTCAATAGCTTTGACTCAAAGAGTCTCATTTGTTAAAGCCATTGACCAAGTCGACAATACGGTCCTTGTTAAAGACCCCTCAGATTGGTGAGGTTGTACCACTTGCGAGATTGCTCAAACCCTTGTCTAGCATGACGATGGTAAGATAGAATGATTGTCAAGATCCTGCATCAAAGGCTAGGATAAAACAACCCTTTTAAAAGAGGATGAGTGAAAAGTCCTTTCAGACTGAAGGATCCCTTTTGACACATCCACGATGCTCATGCGTTCAGATTGGAATCATCATTCGAAATCGTTCCTATTGAAATTAAGATGATGCGTGGTTGATAGAAATTATTACGCATGAACCTTGCTTGAATTAATGCATGTTTGTGATTACAAATGCATGTTGTTTCTCCTACGATCATGTTTTGCAGGAGACATGTCCCCAAGAAGCAGAGATGTCACCATGTAAGTATATCTCTATACCTTAAATACTTGTCGTTGCACAGGTATTCCCCTTTTGAATACACCGACACTCGATTGAGTTGTCCCCAAAGATTTTTCTCCAGGTTGCAACGCTGGGCGACCGAAGAATGGTTCGGTAACTAGCCAAGCAAAATCTCCGTTTAGGTGACCGTAGAATGGTACGGGTCCTAAACAACATTTATTACTCTAACAGGCGACCGTAGAATGGTACGGGTCCTGGAAAAGCAATTTCCCCATTCAGGCGACCGAAGAATGGTTCGGGTCCTGAAAAATCAATTTTCTGTTAAGGCGACTGTAGAATGGTACGGGTCCTGGAAAATGAATCCCCGTTTAGGTGACCGTAGAATGGTATAGATCCTAGACAAAACTTTTCTGCCATACTAGGCGACCGTAGAATGGTACGGGTCCTAGGAAAGCAGTTCCTTACAAAACCTTTCTGCCGTATTGGGCGACCGTAGAATGGTACGGGTCCTGAGAAAGTAGCTCCTTCCTGCCGTATTGGACGATCGTAGAATGGTACGGGTCCTGAGAAAGCAGCTCCTTCCTACCATACTGGGCGACCGTAGAATGCTACGGGTCCTGGGAAAGCAGCATAGTCACAAAGTCGTGTTACTATTTTAGGCGACCGTAGAATGGTACGGGTCCTAGACAGGTAACACCCACTACCTCGAATTGCTCTATCCTCCTCGAAGATAAGTTATTTCAGGTAGGTTCATCTATCATTTGCATTAGTATTTCCATGCATCATATAAATTGCATTAAAAAATGGAATTCATGTTCCAACAAAAATCATTCATTGCATGATCATGACCAAAATTTAGGTCTCAATTTGTCTTTAAAGGCAACCTCTGCGAGCTCACCTTCAAAGAGGGGCAGCTGTGGACACCTAAAATTTTGAGATTTGATTTTGCTAAATAAAAGATAAAAATAAAAAAAGTCACGTGGTATATAGTTTAGGAAAATTTTATTTCTGATTGCTCACATATTTAGGTAAAATACATTAGGAGAAGCATTTTTGCACAAAAGGGAAATTTTCTTGATGGAATATGCAAAAAATATTTCAGCGATATATTTAGGGGTATCGTGCTCAAGCAAAATTAAAAATAAAATATACCTCGAAGATACAATTTCTTGGTGTATAAAAGAGTCACGTACGATGGGAATAAAGGGGTTTTTTTCTTTTTGAGGTTAGGTGAAAAAAGCACAAAAAAGCAAAAAGTGAAAAGTGAAGGGGAGTAAAAGAAAAATTTTAAAAAAAAGAGACAGCAAGCCATTGGCGAGCACGCGCCGTCGCCGTCTCGACGCCGTGTCCCCCCTCATCTGGCCACCGGCGCACCCGTGAGCCTCCGTCGACCCCAGAACCGAGCCGCCCGCACCAGATCCGGACGTCGAGCCCATCGGTCGCCGCCGCAGAGCTCCCCTGCGCTCGTGAGTTGACTGGCCGTGCACCGCGATCCGATCCGCGCTGATATGTCGAGTCAGATTGGCCTGAGCCAGATCCGCTCGACACCAGTGCCCAGCGCCTGAAGCCCCTCCGCCTCTCCGTCTGCGAACCCCCGGTGCTTGTCGACTGTTGACACCTAAAATTTTGAGATTTGCTTTTGCTAAATTGAAAAAAAATCACATGGCATATAGGTTTAGGAAAATTTTATTTTTTGTTATATTCCGTTAAGATTTCTCACATATTTAGGTAATATACACTAGGAGATGCACTTTTGCACAAAAGAGGGATTTTCTTGATGGAATATGCAAAAATATTTCAGCGATATATTTAGGGGTATCGTGTTCAAGTAAAACTAGAAATGAAATATACCCCGAAGATACAATTTTTTGGCTTATAAAAAGGGTCTCGTACAATCAAAAGGGGAGGCAATACGATAGAAACATACCGCCACATTGATTTTTTTTCTCTCACGTCGAAGGGCTTCTTTTCGTTTTAGTTCAAAAGTACAAGTACATAAAAGAAAACTTGTCTTCTTTTTGTCAAGCATGGCAGAGGAAAAGTTGCAGTAAAGGAGACGTGAGAAAAGAGTGAGAGTGACGTGCGGTCAGCAAAAAAAAGGGGAAAAGAAAAATAGGTTACTGTTTGTCTTCCTCGCGCGGACACTCGCGCCCTGCCGGCCTCCATCCGCCACGCCCCCGCCATCCGGACGCCCTCGGTGCTGCCCTTCCCCGACGCTCCGCCGCCTCTCCATCCGCGAGGCTGTGCCGCCGCGAAGCCCCGCCGCGATCTGCGCTGTGCCGCCGCGTCGTTGTCTCGAAGTGCTGCCGCCGGCCCCGACGGAACGCCTCGTCGCCCAGCTGCCTTCCCCCGTGAAATCGCAACTCAGCGCTGGTCCACGACGGTGCCGCCCTTCCTCGACGCTCCGCCGCTCCCTCTGATCTCTCCGCGCTCCGCCTCGGCCCGAAGACCACGCGCCTGCAGATTTGAGGTCCCCGCGGCGGTCACGACTCGATCTTCACCCCCCGTGTGACCGACGCCAGGAGATTCGCAACCCCCTGGTGCTGCGCCGCCGTCGCGCCGTCCTCCGGAGCCTCGCCGGAATCCTTGCCGGAGATCACCCCCTTTTTGCCGTCAACGAACTCCCTCTCCTCGGCGACACCCTTTTTCTCCATTATTTACCTAGGTAGTTTTTTTTACTTTTCACTTTTTACTTTTACTTTCTTTATAGTTTAGTTTACTTTACCTTTTTTTTTTTTTTTTTTAGTTAATTATAATTGTTATAGGCATTATCCATAGGAATTGTCCCTAAAGTTATTGTAATTACTTAATTTGACCCGTAAGACGTCGGGTCATTTTTTTTTTAATTATGATATTTTTTGGGGTTTGTTTATGATATATTAATTGTTGAATTAATTTAATTATTAATTTGATCCGTAAGATTTCGGATTAGATTTTTAATTATTTTAATTTCTTGTCGTGATGTTCAGGGTTAAAAATAGTCGTTAATTTGACCCGTGAGATAATGGGTTATTTTTTCGTCTATTTTAATCCTTTATTTGTTGAATATCTTGATTGTTTAGATTTAAGATTTAGTTTATAATTGCTTGCTTTAAAAAATCACTAAGAAAAAAAATCAAAAAGATATTCGAATTAGGTTTCAATTTGGTTTTAGAATATCTCTTGTTAGTTTGCATATCTAGTTAGTAGATTTTATTTTAGATTCTAAAAAAATAATAAAAAAAAATGCATTCTTTTAGGTTGTTAGTTTAGTTATGTGGCAATTTTAAGTTTCGAACATTGTTAAAAAATAAAAAATATCATGCATATGTCATGTAGAATTAGGGCATGCTCCGCACGTCATTGCATATTAAATAGATTGCATGTTAGGTTGAGATAATGTATTAATTTAAATTAGGATTTGATATGACCTAATCCTTATTTTAAATCAGATAGAATTTTAATCTAGCTAGATCATTTTTGCATTTGAATTTCATGAAAGAAAATACAAAAATTTGTCTTTGCATAAGTTAATTTCAATCTTTAGGATAGATTGCATTTTAAAAATAGGAACATCAAATGCACGTCATTTAGTTTATTTAAGTTCATTTAATTAGAACTTTCATGTCATTAGATTAAGTCATTCAATAAATGTCACGTGACATATAGCTCGCATATTAAATTGCATTTTGCATGTCATTTTAGTTGAGATAATTTTGTATGTCATTGCATCGCATTGCATGTTATTATAATTAGATCATCTAGATTGCATTTAATTATTGCATTTCTTCATGTCATATAGTTTAGGTCATGCCGTCATGTCATATTAGGTTATTAGCATGCATCGCATGATTTTCATTAAAAACAGTGAAAACAAAAAAATTGAAATTGCGTGTTAATTAGAAATCATATCTAGGATTGTCTATATGATTTTTGATCTAACAACGCAGATGCTTTCGTTGCTTTAAGGTATGTCCTGCATTATTTTATTCGTTTTCTCGGGTGTTAAATTGGTTGTTTGTGCACTCGCATGATCGCCTCACACGTTAGGAATATGAATTAAAATTAGATCAAGCTGCCTGCAAAACATTTTTGAAAATTAAAAAGAAATGGTACCGAAAGGGCACTAGGATAGTTTAGTGTAACCAAGTCCCCGTACCCTTAGTCTCGGTTCGTAGGAGTAAGATAATCCTCCCGTTATTTTACTTAGGTGTCTAATCGACCTACCCCAAATTGATTAGTGGCGACTCCTAGATAATAATCTTTTGCATGTTAAAATCCTAAGTCGCGATTTGGTATGGGCTTGGGAGAGCCCGAGCTAAGCTTGAAGGCTTAGTAGTCCATCAACCTAGTTTTAGGTGGCAAAACCTGAAAAATTGGGTCGCGACAGCTTGGCGACTCCACTGGGGATTTGTGATCAGTTTGAAATTCTTAGTGGACTTAGGCCAATTTTCTTTTTTAAAAAAATGTTTTTGTTTGGCAGCAAGGATCCCAGGTACGTCCCTAACATTTTTAAGGTGTTAAATGTTTTTGCAGATTGGGAGGTATAAGGGGAAGTGTTTGCTAACCTCTGTTTTGTAGGGAGGTGTAGGAATGAATGGTTTACTTACATATATGAAGTGTTGCTTGCATTTAAACTGTTGTGCATGCTTTATTGTTTTAACACTACACTATTTGCACACACAACCTGCGGTCCGACCTGGGCTGCGATAGGATTTCTAGGATGGTGATGAGAAGTATACTTCCTCCAAAGCGAGACTGCTATGTAGAGGTTGAGCTTCTCTTCCCGAAATTTTTCATGGTGTCGAAATGTGTTTTGTCCATATCCGCGAGATTGCGTGATTATTGGACATTCCATTCGGACCGAGCCGGAGTTAAGGGACCTGAAGTTAATGCGAGACTGCAACGATCAGATCACCCTCTTAGCTCCACTTTGTCAAGCCTTTTAGATAGAAATCGAGCCTCACGTCTCATGCGATGTGTCTATGTGATTGTCATCTATTTTCGATGAAAGTAAGTTGTCTAAATTTTTGCAATTTACTTACTTTATTGTAATTTTTGTCGGCCCATGACATTAGGTTTCGTCGTTAGTTTTGTTTTATATGCAATGGGGAAAACCGACGTGCAATTCATTTCCACTCCCAAAAAAGAGCTCAAGATGTGGTTGGACCAGCTAGATCAAGATGGCCAGAGATATGTGAAAGCTAGGATCCCCCGACTTCTCCCATTGCTAGAGATCAACGTCCACTCGGTGTGATACAAGCGCTCCCTCATTTCTGGTGTCCACAGACTTCCACCTTCATATTTGGTGAGTTCGAGCTGACTCCAACACTTGAAGAATATAGTGTTGCCATTGGAATGCCTTTGGAAAAGGAACTCGTTAGACCGCCTATCGGCATAGATTCTATTTCTGAATTATCACAGTTTTTAGAAATTGAAACCGAAAGAGTAAGGAGGGTTGTCAAAGCCAATTGTTTGGCATGCCCTTTCTCATTTTTGGAAGAGTGTTTTGCAAATCAACCAATGATTTCAAAAGCTAGGATCTTCATATTAGCATTTTCGGACTAATCGTTTTTCCTTATCGAAGAAATGCTATTAATCCTTCAATTTCATATGTGGTTAATCGTGTTTGCAATGGTCTAAATTATGTTAATATGGTTTTAGCTGAAACATTTTTGTCATTAAACCGTTTCAAACAAAATGAGGAAAAGACCATGCGTGCCCTCCCGAACTTTTGCAAATATGGTTTTCTCACACATAAAAGGTTTTGGGCACCTTATGAAACAACTTAAGATTGATGATTTAAGGCATCCCATACAAAAATTTGCGGTCTTGGAACGTTTTTCTCCAAATAAACAATATGCCCGTTGGGTTAATTTTTGAGAAATCCTAGGCCCAAGGCATTCCTATGGCATACTAAATGGCTTCATGTTGAGGAGGCCCGTTTCTCTCACAAGTATGATGGGCCAATTCCGTTCTTTGGGCCTTTCGGTGCTACCTCCTATTACCCATATCGGGTGGCCCGTCGATCTGAGCTCTTCAAGAAGTTCCTCCACTCCTCAAGACAGAGTTATTCCAAGTCCGTTTTGTTCGTACGGACTATGATTATTTCAACGAGGTCCGGATGATCATTGCTGCATGGAACGAATGCCATCTAGAAAAGATTTTGGTGCCCAAGAGATTGAAAGGCAAGGAGGAAATCCACCATGCGTCGACATTCTACATCCAACAACATCGGTTCCGATGCCTTACGCCCGGTGGTCCCTGATGTGACCGAGAAGCCTACTCAACGAGCACAAATTGAGCATCTTAAGCGGAAAGTGGAAATGCTTGAAGCTGAAAATAAGAAGCTTCGAAAGACGTTGGGATCCCGAAAGCATATAAAATGAAATGTTTTGAATTTTTAGTTCAATGTTTAGGGTTGAATTTCAATTTTTAGTTCATTGTTAGGAAGTTTGACTTCATATTTCAAGTGAATTTTGAATAAAATCAGGCGATTAGACCATTTGTCATGGGCCATTTTCCTATCTTGTCACTAGTTCTTACATTATCTTATTTTTCCTTAGGTGACAACGGATCCTCCACGTTCGCCCATTATTACGCGATTAAGAGCTAGAATGGCCGACCAATCAGAAATGCGTGATCGTATGTCTGCTGTGGAAACTCAACTCCAACAAGTGCTCGCCTCTCTACACTTGTGACGGATCAACTCCAGTTCCTCCAAGTAAATCCTACAACCGCACACCTGCTCTTCCTCAAATAACTATCCCGAAGCAAACAAACAAGGTTGACGACGACATGCCCGAGTTGGAAGATGACTCGATCCTTGTTAGAAAGACCAAGCTCGACAAAGCATTCCAAAGACTGATCATGATGAACGCTTCTCAAAGCTGGAGGAAAAATTGAAACAACTACAAGAGTCGCAGAAATCACTCCCGTTCGACCTATCGGTGTATGAGAAGGTCAACATGCCAAAGAAATTCAAGATGCCGGATTTTGAGAAGTATGATGGTACTTCCGCCCAAAAGCTCATTTGCAGATGTATCACGTGCGTATGGCCCAATATGTCAAGAACGAGCCCCTCATGATCCAATCGTTCCATGCGAGTTTGACTCCGGGCTGCACTAAACGGTATGTCATGAAAAATGTGAACCTTCTCGACACACGGAATGAAGCGACCGACGCATTTCTCAAGCAATACAAGTTCAACATGGATATTGCACCTTCTCGAGAGGATCTTGAGAGGATGGAGAAAAAGAGGAACGAGTCGTTCAAAGAGTATGCCGTGAGATGGCGAAATCTGGCAGCTCAAATTACTCCCGAGCCTGCGATAAGGAGTTGATGAAGTTGTTTGTCAAAACTCTCCCGTCGAGTTCCGTAACCCGATGGCCAGCACGTATGTGGAAAACTTCAATCAGCTTATTCCCGTGGGAGAACAACTCGAAGTAGGGATAAGGGAAGGATGGTTTGCTGAACCATCCAAAAAAGATTCACCGCCAAGAAGGAGAAGGGAGCGGCTGCGGATGTGAATGTGGCTTATAGCCAAGAAAATGTCAAACGTGCCCCGGCTATCCAAATGAATCTCGAGACAACCCCAAACTGCTGGCCGTCAACCATTTAATAGGAGACAATTCTCTCCTCTCCCCGGGTCTCCATCCCAAGTGCGACGATCCTCCGAAAGAAAGGTTTGCTTACTAGTGAACCAAAGCGTCCTAACCGTGAAAGCAATCGCAGCTACGACCCGACAAAGAAATGTGACTACCATAGCGGAGGGCGGGGCATTCAAGGCGATGAGTGTTTCACCCTCAAGCACAAGATCCAAAACCTCTTAGACACGAAAATCTTTTCGTTTCAAACTGCTCGCCCGAATGTCCGGAAGAATCCACTACCCGAGCATGAGGGTACGGTGAATGCTATCCTCGAGCATGAAGTCGGCCGAATCGAGGACTCGAAGGTGCACGTGGCGAGATGCTTACAACGGATGGTAAGAGCCGGATATTATCCAGGTCAAGAAAATGTTCCCTATCGCCGATGAAGGAAAGAATTGCCCAAATGGTGGATGACGGCATCATCGTATATGCGACCGTAATGCGTAGTTTCCACTATTTCACACATCATCATCGATTGGGAGGAGGAGCAGGCTGCGCTCAATGCGATAAGGAAGAAGTTGATCCTTCGCTTGCGGATATGCCTCCACTTGGAAGATGCATCGATGAGGAGATTGTGATTGAGATACCTCAACCATATGAGTATGTCAACAACAAAAAAGTGCCTTGGTCTTATGACTTAGATGTCGATCTTGTTACAAGGTCAGTCGAACCTATGGTCAAGCCGGTGCTCAAACTACGAGGCCGATCACCGATAAAGAGGCTAAGGAATTTCTGGCTGTAATTAAAGCAAGTGAGTATAATGTGGTTCGATCAATTGCGAAAGATGCCTGCTCGATCTCTTTGCTCGAGCTTCTCCAAACATCCTCTCGTGCATCAAAAGTCACTAATGAAAGTGTTGAGTGAAATCCATGTGCCGAGACGGTTGAGGCGGACAAGTTGGAAAAATTTGTGGGATCAATCCTTCTTAAGGATTTGATTACCTTTTCTGATGAAGAATTCCCTCTTGAAGGCCGGGGACATAACAAAGCACTTTACATATCCGTTAAACACAAGTCTTCTCATGTGTCTCGAGTGCTCCTTGATAATGGGTCCGCTCTGAACATATGTCCCTTAGCCACTCTGCACCGCCTCAAGATAGACCTGTCAAGGATACATGCTGCGATGACCTCAGTACGAGCTTTTGATGGCACAAAGAAAGAGGTACTCGGAGAGATCCGTCTCGACATACAGATAGGGCCAGTCGTCTTCAACACTCCCTTTCAAGTGTTGGACATCCCTACCGCATTCAATTTCCTGCTGGGCCGTCCATGGATACACACTGCTGGAGCAGTACCTTCAAGTCTACATCAAGCTGTGAAATTTGTGATCGAAATGAAGCTGGTTACCGTATACGGTGAGGAAGACCACCGGATCTATCGTGAGACAGCTATCCCCTATGTAGAGCCAGATTCCGAGCTCGAATCAAGTTACCACTCATTTGAGTTGGTATCCACCATACATGCTTCTCGAGGTTCATCACCGCCCATTCCTGAAGTTTCAGATGCTGCCCTCATGGTAGGAAGAGTAATGGTCGGAAATGGTTTTGTTCCTGGCAATGGTCTTGGAAGAAACGGTCAAGGCATTCGAAGCGCCATTGAAGCCCCTCAGAGGTCCCGTCTTTGCTGGTTTAGGGTACCATGGAAGAGGTAGAGAAAGTTCAAGAGGACAAAGACAGGGAAGGCAGAACCGGCCACTTGGTCAAGGGCGAGGGAGGCAAAACTCGCTACCCCCAAGCATTCATGAGACATTCCCTGGTCCTCCCATAATGATGCAGGATGAAGCAGATACCTTAGGGCAGCCTAGTGGCAAATTTGATTACCTGGTGAAGTATTCGGCCCCTCCCAGCTACTATGTTGATCCTCGTGAGATAGTTCCAGATGGATGGGATGGCATGGATAATCGACACCCTCGGAGACGAAGAAAAGTCCTGGAGATGCATGGGAAGGAATCACTAGTCTCTTCGATGACGTCTTCATAGGGACCATTGATGAAGGACCTCCGGAGGAGATGGGCTCTGGCCCACAAGAGTAACTCATTTACTGCTTTCTCACATTCCCCTGCGCGGGAATTTTTATCGCTTTCTAGGGCTTGTTTTTGATTTCTTCTTTTTTCGCTTTATTTTTAGGGCTTGAAAATTGCATTTCCATTCAATAAATGTAATTGATTGATGAATATCAATAAAATTACAAGTTTTATTTTGAGGGCATGATGAAGTACACCAAACTAGCCCGGTGATGATATCCAACCGATAAAAAAAAAAAAAAAGAAATCCAAGGAGAATTCTGAGGCCTGGACTTCATCATGCTTTCTCGTGTCAAAATATTTCAAAAAAAATGCTTTTACCAAAATTCTTTTTAAAATAAATAATAATTTAGATGACTCTGTTTGTTTTTCTAATTTATTCACTTCATGTTTCAGGAACAGTTTTGTGGCGTACAAAGGCATGGAAACGGTCCGATCCAATGCAACGAATGATGATATGGATAATCTCAAGGACTTGATTGAAGATTCCATTGAGGTGCAGCGAAGCTGGGAACAACATGAAAGAGCCAGGGCTCTCACATCCGAGCAGACTGTCACTATTAATTTAAGTGACGCAGAAGAAGCTAAAGAAGTTAAAATTGGGGCAAATCTCCCTAAAGATGAAGCCGAGCACCTAATTCAACTACTAAAGGAATATCAGGATATCTTTGCATGGACTTATGCTGACATGCCTGGTTTAGACCCATCGATTGTTGAGCATTGCTTGCCTACTAATCCGGACGTGCCACCTAAGAAGCAAAGACTCGAAGAACTAAGCCCGAGCTCTCGAAGAAGATAGAGGAGGAGGTGATGAAGCTTCTAAAGGTGGGATTCATTGAAGTCTCACAATACCCTGAATGGGTGGCTAACATTGTGCCGGTAATGAAGAAGGATGGTCGAGTCCGAGTTTGTGTCGACTATCGAGATTTGAACAAGGCAAGCCCAAAAGACGATTTTCCGCTCCCTCACATCGATGTCCTCGTGGATAGTACCGCCGGATTCGAACTATTCTCCTTTATGGATGGGTTTTCCGGATACAATCAGATAAGGATGAAAGAGGAAGACAAGGAGAAGACTGCATTTATCACCCCATGGGGGACCTTTCATTACAAGGTCATGCCCTTCGGACTCAAGAACGCTGGGGCAACTTACCAACGAGCCATGGTAACACTATTCCATGATATGATGCATCAGGAGATTGAAGTCTATGTTGATGATATGATTGCAAAGACCCGGCCCGGAGGAAGTCATATGGAAACCCTGAAGAAGTTGTTTGACCGACTTCGCGAATTCAAGCTTCGGCTAAATCCCGCTAAATGCATATTTGGGGCAACATCTGATAAATTACTTGGATTTATTGTAAGCAATAAAGGGATTGAGATCGACCCATCTAAGGTTAAGGCCATATGTGAGCTACAACCTCCATCAACGGTGAAAGAAGTTCGGAGTCTTTTAGGAAGGCTGAATTACATAGCCCGGTTCATTTCCCAACTATCGAAACAGCAAAGCCATTCTTCAAACTACTAAAGAAGAATGCACGAATCAAGCTGGGATGACGAGTGTCGAGAGGCGTTCGACAAGTTGAAGCAGTACTTGATGAATCCACCGGTTCTTGTCCCACCATCACCAGGGCATCCCTTGATTCTCTACCTCACCATCCATAGTGAATCATTGGGTGCGATGTTGGCTCAAGAAAGTCCTGTTGATAAAAAGAACGAGCCATCTACTATCTGAGTAAGAAGTTCACTATATCAGAGTTGAAGTATTCTGATGTTGAGAAGACTTGTGCCGCATTGGTATGGGTATTGCATAGATTGCGACAATACACATTGCATTACCGGACACTTCTCGTGACGAGAAAACGACCCGTTAAGTACTTACTTAATCAGCCAGCTACGGTGGGTAAGTTGGCCAAATGGCAAATCTTGATTTCCGAATTTGATGTGCAATTCATGCCACAAAAGTCGGTTAAGGGTCGAGCAATCGCTGATCTATTGGCCGAGAATTCAGGCATCTCTAACAACAATGACAATTTCCTTGATGACCGTGTCTTGAGTGTAAATGAAGACTCATGGAGGATGTTCTTTGATGGAGCTGTAAACTTGTCTGGTTCTGGTACTGGGTCAGTTCTGATATCCCCAGATGGTCAACATTATCCGGTAGCTGCGAAATTGACATTCCCATGCACCAACAATGTAGCCGAGTATGAAGCTTGCATCCTCGGACTTCAAGCCGCAATCGAGATGGGTGTGACTCAGTTAATGGTATTCGGAGATTCAGCACTAATCATACTACAGTTTGTAGGTGAGTGGAAGACCAAGGATGCCAAATTGCTCCCATACCATCGGTATCTAGAAGGTCTCATGAAGCAATTCAAGGAAATTTCATTTGAATACTTACCAAGGTCTCACAATCGGTTTTTGATGCACTTGCAACTTTATCATCTATGTTGCAAGTTCTTGACGGATTAGAAGTCGAGCCATTGAAAATAGAAGTTTTGCCAAAGCCGGAAACTTCTTTGTATGATCATAATTGATGAACCTGATGGAAAACCATGGTATTACGATATCATGAACTACATTAAAAGGCGGGAATTTCTGAAGGAAGCACTCCGTGATAGGAGGTACATCACAAAGATGGCCTCAAAATTCTTCGTCGTGGCGAGAATCTCTATAAGAGATCCTATGATTCGATCTTGTTGCGATGTGTAAGGGCAACAGAAGCTACTCAAATCATGCAAGAAGTGCACGAAGGGATATGTGGCCCTCACATGAATGGGCATATGATGGCGAAGAAGATTATGAGATTAGGCTACTATTGGCTCACATTAGAAAGTGACTGCATCAAGCATGTACGAAGTTGTCACATTGCCCAGATTCATGGTGATAAAATAAATGTTCCTCCAAGCGAGTTGCACCAGTTTTCGAGCCATGGCCTTTCTCGATGTGGGGGATTGATGTGATTGGCCCAATCAATCCTAAGGCTTCAAATGGGCATCGATTCATTTTGGTGGCGATAGACTATTTCTCCAAATGGATCGAGGCTACATCATTTGTGAATGTCACCGCCCGCAATGTTGTGAAGTTCATCAAACGTGACATAATTGCTCGCTATGGCGTCCCTGAAGCAATTGTCACTGACAATGGGACGAACTTGAACAATAAACTCGTCGACGCGTTGTTCAGCGAATTCGAGATCAAACATTTGAATTCGTCCCCTTACCGCCCCCAAATGAATGGGGCTGTTGAAGCGACTAATAAGAACATTAAGAAGATCTTGGCTAAGACAGCCGAGAATTATCGAGATTGGCATGACCGGTTACCTTTTGCACTAATGGCATATCGGACATCGATCCGCACTTCTACGGGGCAACCCCTTTTGCTTTGGTGTACGGCATGGAAGCAGTTCTACCCGTGGAGGTGGAGATTCCTTCCCGAGAATTTTATCCCAAGTGGACTTGTTTGAGGCTGGATGGATGCAGCAAAGACTTGGCGATTAAACTTGATAGAGGAGAAAAGACTAAAGGCTCTTTGTCATGGCCAAACTTATCAGCAAAGAGTTGCCAGATCCTTCAACCGAAGGTACGACCAAGACATTTTGAAATAAATGATCTTGTTCGAGAAAGCTGTTGCCAATTTTTCCAGATCCGGGGGCAAGTTTGCTCGAATTATGGCGGCCCATATGTGGTGAAGAAGGTACTTCTGGAGGTGCCCGATATTGGCAGAAATGGATGGTCGTGAGTTCTCCACTCCAGTTAATTCGACGTAGTCAAAAGTACTACCCATAATAGAATTTTCCATTTCATGTCTTGAACTGCAAGTATTTCTATGATGAATAAAATGCCTCAATGAGTTGAATTATTCAAATTTGTCATAAATCTTGCATTTTTCTTCCTTGATGAATTGTGTGAGATAAATTGAATGTGTCAAATGGAATACCTTTGAATGATGAAAGGCAAGCCTTGTTCCATACACTTTTCATACACAAATCCCCAGTGAGTTGTGTGAAAAATTCCATGTCGCAAGGAAAAGGGTGATCTCGCAAAGGGTACGCCATCCAAGGTGATGAGAGGCAATTTTTCCTCTACTTGAAACACTACGGTATATCCATCGTTTAGCCCTTTGAGCCCATACACATGACGAGTTCTTTAAATTATCCCTGTCAAGGATCATCCCACATTGGGATAGAGTTGGAACAAATGATAGGAATTTTCTTACTCACACTTGCATCAATCTTTGACTATTGCTTTCGCAGTGAAACTTATGTGTTAATTTAAGTGCCTTAGGACGACGAAGAGCAGTTCTTTCTCTATCCTATACACTTTATCCATTGCATAGCCCACTTGAGCCTATGAATTCATTTCACATTAAACCAGTTAGTGATCATCCCCCACTTTGGGGCAAAGCAAGAAAAGCAAACCACTCAAGTTGCATGGTTTACAATGCTGATAAAAGATGAAGGTTTTACAAGTCCAAAGAAAGTGAGTGCAAAAATGGGGCATGAAAAAGCAGTGTGCCTAGTAAAAGCAAGGCCAATGCCCAGAAAAGACAAAAAAAAAAAAAAAAAAAAAAAAAAAAAAAAAAATCAAACTCTTGATATAATGAGTTGTATCCCCTACAGAGCGGTATTAAAAACTCAAATGCTGAGATGTTGCAATCAATGGAGTTATGATAAAAAAATCCTCAATGGTGGAGGAGAAAATTGGTGGAGATGTTAAGATGATCACCAACTTTGACCCCCTAAACACTTTTGAGCCTAATGATCCTTTCGTTTCTCAACCCATGAACCAAGCCTACGTTACGTCCCTTACAAAGTCTCTTCAGATTAGGGCACTTGAATTAACGTAAAAGTTCATATGTTCGAAAGTATCACTCGAGGAAGTGTGAATAAGATGATTTCTGCCTCATTTCGCATGTTTCTTGACTTGTAAACCCAAAGATGATAACAGAATATCATTCATTTCTTCAATAGCCTCGACTCAAAGAGTCTCCTTTGCTAAGTCGTTGACCAAGCTCACATTACGGTCCCTGTTAAAGACCTCTCAGATTGGTAAGGTTGTACCACTTGCGAGATTGCTCAAACCCTTGTTGGACATGATGATGGTGAGATAGAGTGACTGTCAAGATCCTGCATCAAAGGACAGGATAAAACAACCCTTTTAAGAGAGGAGGAGTGAAAAGTCCTTTTAGACTGAAGGATCCCTTTGACACATCCATGATGCTCATGCGTTCAGATTGGAATCATCATTCGAAATCATTCCTATTGAAATAAAGATGATGCGTGATTATTACGCATGAACCTTGCTTGAATTAATACATGTTTGTGATTGTGAATGCATATTGTTTCTCGTACGATCATATTTTGCAGGAGACATGTCCCCAAGAAGTAGAGATGTCACAAGGTAAGTATATCTCTATACCCCAAATACTTGTCGTTGCACAGGTATTCCCCTTTTGAATACACCGACACTCGGTTGAGTTGTCCCCAAAGATTTTTCTCCAAGTTGCAACGCCGGGCGACCGAAGAATGGTTCGGGTCCTAGCCAAGCAAAATCTCCGTTTAGGCGACCGTAGAATGGTACGGGTCCTAAACAACATTTATTGCTCTAACAGGCGACCGTAGAATGGTACGGGTCCTAGAAAAGCAATATTCCCCATTCAGGCGACCGAAGAATGGTTCGGGTCCTGAAAAATCAATTTTCCGTCAAGGCGACCGTAGAATGGTACGGGTCCTCGACAACACCTATTCCTTATTCAGGCGACCGTAGAATGGTACGGGTCGAGAAAGCAACCCCTTCTGCCGTATTGGGCGGACCGTAGAATGGTACGGGTCCTGAGAAAGCAGCCCCTTTCTGCCGTATTGGGCGACCGTAGAATGGTACGGGTCCTGAGAAAGCAGCTCCTTTCTGCCATACTAGGCGACCGTAGAATGGTACGGGTCCTGGGAAAGCAGTATTGTCACAAAGTCGTGTTACTATTCTAGGCGACCGTAGAACGGTACGGGTCCTGGACAGGTAATACCCACTACCTCGAATTACTCTATCCTCCTCAAAGGTAAGTTATTCCAGGTAATTTCATCTATCATTTGCATTAGTATTTCCATGCATCATATAAATTGCATTAAAAAATGGAATTCATGTTCCAACAAAAAATCATTCATTGCATGAGCATAACCAAAATTTAGGTCTCAATTTGTCTTTAAAGGCAACCTCTGCGAGCTCACCTTCAAAGAGGGGCAGCTGTTGACACCTAAAATTTTGAGATTTGATTTTGCTAAATTGAAAAAAAAATCACATGGCATATAGGTTTAGGAAAATTTTATTTTTTGTTATATTCCGTTAAGATTTCTCACATATTTAGGTAATATACACTAGGAGATGCACTTTTGCACAAAAGAGGGATTTTCTTGATGGAATATGCAAAAAATATTTCAGCGATATATTTAGGGGTATCGTGTTCAAGTAAAACTAGAAATGAAATATACCCCGAAGATACAATTTTTGGCTTATAAAAAGGGTCTCGTACAATCAAAAAAGGGGAGGCAATACGATAGAAACATACCGCCACATTGATTTTTTTTCTCTCACGTCGAAGGGCTTCTTTTCGTTTTAGTTCAAAAGTACAAGTACATAAAAGAAAACTTGTCTTCTTTTTGTCAAGCATGGCGAGAGGAAAAGTTGCAGTAAAGGAGACGTGAGAAAAGAGTGAGTGACGTGCGGTCAGCAAAAAAAAAAGGGAAAAGAAAAATAGGTTACTGTTTGTCTTCCTCGCGCGGACACTCGCGCCCTGCCGGCCTCCATCGCCACGCCCCTGCCATCCGGACGCCCTCGGTGCTGCCCTTCCCCGACGCTCCGCCGCCTCTCCATCCGCGAGGCTGTGCCGCCGCGAAGCCCCGCCGCGATCTGCGCTGTGCCGCCGCGTCGTTGTCTCGAAGTGCTGCCGCCGGCCCCAACGGAACGCCTCGTCGCCCAGCTGCCTTCCCCGTGAAATCGCAACTCAGCGCTGGTCCACGACGGTGCCGCCCTTCCTCGACGCTCCGCCGCTCCCTCGATCTCTCCGCGCTCCGCCTCGGCCGAAGACCACCGCGCCTGCAGATTTGAGGTCCCCGCGGCGGTCACGACTCGATCTTCACCCCGTGTGACCGACGCCGGGAGATTCGCAACCCCCTGGTGCTGCGCCGCCGTCGCGCCGTCCTCCGGAGCCTCGCCGGAATCCTTGCCGGAGATCACCCCCTTTTGCCGTCAATGAACTCCCTCTCCTCGGCGACACCCTTTTTCTCCATTATTTACCTAGGTAGTTTTTTTTACTTTTCACTTTTTACTTTTACTTTCTTTATAGTTTAGTTTACTTTACCTTTGTGTTTTTTTTTTTTTTAGTTAATTATAATTGTTATAGGCATTATCCATAGGAATTGTCCCTAAAGTTATTGTAATTACTTAATTTGACCCGTAAGACGTCGGGTCATTTTTTTAATTATGATATTTTTTGGGGTTTGTTTATGATATATTAATTGTTGAATTAATTTAATTATTAATTTGATCCGTAAGATTTCGGATTAGATTTTTAATTATTTTAATTTCTTGTCGTGATGTTCGGGGTTAAAAATAGTCGTTAATTTGACCCGTGAGATAATGGGTTATTTTTCGTCTATTTTAATCCTTTATTTGTTGAATATCTTGATTGTTTAGATTTAAGATTTAGTTTATAATTGCTTGCTTTAAAAAATCACTAAGAAAAAAATCAAAAGATATTCGAATTAGGTTTCAATTTGGTTTTAGAATATCTCTTGTTAGTTTGCATATCTAGTTAGTAGATTTTATTTTAGATTCTAAAAAAATAATTAAAAAAAATGCATTCTTTTAGGTTGTTAGTTTAGTTATGTGGCAATTTTAAGTTTCGAACATTGTTAAAAAATAAAAAATATCATGCATATGTCATGTAGAATTAGGGCATGCTCCGCACGTCATTGCATATTAAATAGATTGCATGTTAGGTTGAGATAATGTATTAATTTAAATTAGGATTTGATATGACCTAATCCTTATTTTAAATCAGATAGAATTTTAATCTAGCTAGATCATTTTTTGCATTTGAATTTCATGAAAGAAAATACAAAAATTTGTCTTTGCATAAGTTAATTTCAATCTTTAGGATAGATTGCATTTTAAAAATAGGAACATCAAATGCACGTCATTTAGTTTATTTAAGTTCATTTAATTAGAACTTTCATGTCATTAGATTAAGTCATTCAATAAATGTCACGTGACATATAGCTCGCATATTAAATTGCATTTTGCATGTCATTTTAGTTGAGATAATTTTGTATGTCATTGCATCGCATTGCATGTTATTATAATTAGATCATCTAGATTGCATTTAATTATTGCATTTCTTCATTTCAGTCATATAGTTTAGGTCATGCCGTCATGTCATATTAGGTTATTAGCATGCATCGCATGATTTTCATTAAAAACAGTGAAAACAAAAAAATTGAAATTGCGTGTTAATTAGAAATCATATCTAGGATTGTCTATATGATTTTTGATCTAACAACGCAGATGCTTTCGTTGCTTTAAGGTATGTCCTGCATTATTTTATTCGTTTTCTCGGGTGTTAAATTGGTTGTTTGTGCACTCGCATGATCGCCTCACACGTTAGGAATATGAATTAAAATTAGATCAAGCTGCCTGCAAAACATTTTTGAAAATTAAAAAGAAATGGTACCGAAAGGGCACTAGGATAGTTTAGTGTAACCAAGTCCCCGTACCCTTAGTCTCTGGTTCGTAGGAGTAAGATAATCCTCCCGTTATTTTACTTAGGTGTCTAATCGACCTACCCCAAATTGATTAGTGGCGACTCCTAGATAATAATCTTTTGCATGTTAAAATCCTAAGTCGCGATTTGGTATGGGCTTGGGAGAGCCCGAGCTAAGCTTGAAGGCTTAGTAGTCCATCAACCTAGTTTTAGGTGGCAAAACCTGAAAAATTGGGTCGCGACATCGACCTAGCAGATCGTCGCTCGCCTGCAACTCCCAAATCCAGCGGTGATCTGACTGCCCCGCCGCCTCGGCGCCGCCACATCGGCGCACCCACAAGCTCGCCCCGACCTCCGCCTCCGCCTGTACTCGAGGTCTCCCTGCCCGCGACCTCGCCTTCGCCGTTTCCTTCCGCCCGGAGCCTCGACGCCACTAGATCTGCCGTCCTGCTCGCCGTCGCGCCGCTCTAGAGCCTCGCCGGAACCCTTGTCGGCTACCCCGCTCTTTCTCATCGACCGGCCACCAGCTTTACTTTTCTTTTTTTTTTTTAAAAGAGAAAAAGAGAAAAGAAAAAAAGGGAAAAAGCAAAATTAGGTAATTTTTATTTTTTCTCTTTTATTTATTTATCTTCTGTTTTTTTAATTATTTTGTATATTTCATATTATTTGTTTTAGTGTAATTACACCTTTAATGTGGAATTGAAATTGCATGATATGAAATTGCCTTGAAATTTAGTGATTGTTAGTCCGATTTTCGCACCCGAAATCCGACTCGCAATTATTAAAAAAATTGCCAATCCGATCTCCCGCCCGAGACCCGATTCGTGATTTATGTGAAAAATTGGCCAACCCGATCTCATGCGCGAGATATGGTTCGTCAATTTGGGTATCAATTTTGCTTGATTTGCTGTGATGTTATTTGAATTAATTTTCTTCTAAAAAATTAAAAAATATAGTTTTAGGGTTTGCATGCTCATGATAGAAATTTCATTTTTTTTTATATAATAAAAATGTCAAAAAAAATCAATTGACTTAGGTTGTTAGTTTTTTATTGCATGTTTAATTATTAGGCAATTATTAATTTCGAAAAATTAAAAAAAAAAAAAAAGAAAAGGAAAATTAGGATTATGTTTTCTTTCCTTATTTTGCATGTTTAGGATAACAAATTTTATTTTGAATCATGAAAAAGGAAACAAAAAGAAAGCATTTTCATTTAGAATGTTAGTCATTTTATTATATGATTTGCATGTTAAATTTTAATTTCGAAATTAATAAAAAAACATCATGCATAAATCATATAGGATTAGGGCATCTTTTGCACGTTATTGTATATTAGGGTAGGATTGCATGTTTAATTTTACTTCATAATCAATTTTAGGTTTAGATAGTTTTTTTTTTTAGATAGATTGCATTCTAGGATTATTTGGGTTAAGATAATATTTTAGTTTAAATTAGGATTTAGTTTAACCTAATTCCTAATATAAATTGAATAGGATTTTAATCTAGCTAGATAATTTTCACATTTTGTTTTAATTCCGAATTTCATAAAAAATACAAAAATATCTTACGCTAAATTAGTTTTTCTTTAGGATAAATTGCATTTTTTTAGGAAAAAGAAAAAAGAAAAAATGTCATGAATATGTCATTTAGGATTAGATTAAATGAAATGCACGTCATTTAGTTTTTTTTTAGGCCCATTTAATTAGAAATTGCCTGTCAATAGAATTAGGTCATTTAGATTGCATTTAATTATTGCATCTCTTTAGGATTTACTCTATTCATGTCATATAATTTAGATCATATTGCCATGTCATGTGATTTAGGTCATGTTGCCATGTCATATTAGATTACTAGCATGCATTGCATATAGATTTAGTTCCCATTAAATAAAGTGAAAACAAAAAAAGAAATTGCGTGTTAATTAGAAATCATATCTAGGGTGGATGATGTGAATTTTGATCTAACAACGCAGATGCTTTCGTTACTTTGAGGTAAGTTTACAATTTATTCATTACTTTCTTGGGTGTTAAATTGATGGATTGCGCACCCGCATGATTGCCTCATATGTTAGGGAAATAGATTTAAAATCAATCCAAGCTGCTTGCCAAACATTTTTTTTTTTAAATAAAGAATGGTACCGAAAGGGCATTAGAGAAATCTAGTGTAACCAAGTCCCCGTATCCATAGTCTCTAGTTCGTAGGAGTAAAGTAAACCTCCCGTTGCTTTACTTGGGTTTCTAATCGACCCACCAAAAATAGATTAGTGGCGACTCCTAGTTAAAAATCAATTACACGTTAAAAATTTGAACCTAAGTCGCGAATTGGTATGGGCTTGGGAGAGCCCGAGTTAAGGCTAAGCTTAACAATCCATTAGCCAAATCCTAGGTGGTTCACACCCGAAAAATTGGTCGCAACACATGACTTTACCAGCATAATAATCTCGTACGTATAAAATAATATTAAAATAAAGCTTTTTGAACACATTTATCTTGATAGTTATACTACTGTGGGAAATTTTATGAGGCAACATGTTGAAAGGAAATCATTCATGAAGTAACATGAAGTTTTTCTAATCTTTGTTTTCTGATTTAGCATGACTTTTCCGGTGTGATCACCTCCTACATAGGAAATTACGCGAAAATAAAGCTATTAAAAATCTCCCGCCCCAACAGTTTTCTTTCTGCAAGAAGTTTTATAGGGTAGAAGAGCGAAATTGTAATTTGTGTACGCAATAGGAATATTTCATTGCAATTCTTCGCTTTTTTGACTTTGTATGACTAATCCAACATATGCGTCTCACATGTAGGAAATAACAACAAAATACAGCGATTAGAACATAGTTGTCCTCACTAGTTTCCATCTACAAGACGTTTTCCAGGGCACAACTCTAGAAGGGAGTTTTTTTTTTTGCACAAAGGGAATTTTTTCGGGCAATCATGTGTTTTTTGATTTTGCATGACTTTACTAGTGTAATAATCTCATATATATAAAATAATATGAAAATATAGCTTTTTGAACACATTTGTCCTAATAATTTTCCTTCTGCAGCAAATTTTATAAGGCAAAAACGCCGAAAGGAAATCCTTCATGAAGCAAAAGGAATTTTTTTGGGCAAATCTTTATATGTTGATTTCGCATGACTTTTCTGGTATACTCACCTCCTGCATAGGAAATTACATGAAAATAAAGCAATTAAAAATGTCCTGGCCCAACAGTTTTCTTTCTGCAAGAAGTTTTATAAGGCAGAAGAGCGAAATTGTAGTCTTTATGTACGCAATAGGAATTTTTGGGTGCAATTCTTTGTTTTTTTTTTGATTTTGTATGACTAATCTAACGTATTCTTCTTGCATGTAGGAAATAACAAGAAAATCATGCGATTAGAACACAGTTGTCCCCATTTGTTTTCATCTACAAGACATTTTCTAGGGTACAACTCTAAAAGGGAATTTTTCATATCGCAAAGGGAATTTTTTCGGGCAATTCTCTATTTTATGATTTCGTAAGACTTTACAAGCATAATAGTCTCGGACATATTAAATAATCTTAAAATGAAGCTTTTTGAACACATTTGTCCTTATAGTTTTCCTATAGTAGGAAGTTTTACAAGGCAACACGTCGAAAGGAAATCTTTCATGAAGCAAAATGAATTTTTTGGGTAAATATTTTTTTTTTTCTGATTTCGCGTGACTTGTCTGGTGTAATTACCTCATGCATAGGAAATTATGTGAAAAATAAAGCTGTTAAAAATCCCCTACCCTAACAATTTTCTTTCTCCAAGAAGTTTTGGGACATCCTGAAATTTTCAATTTTGTTTTCAATTAAATAAACCGGGCCTTTCATCGATGTGCCTATAAAGCTATTCCCAGAGCTGATCACTCCTGGGATAACTAGACTATCTGGGGAAGTCATTAAAAGATTTTAACGCAATAGACTTGAGAATTTGACTAGAAATCGACTACTTGATCGTGCTCATTTGTAGAGATTTTTACAGCACAGTAAAGATCGATTAGTAATTAGAGATAGGTCGGTTCGACTGAGATGTGTAGTTAAACGTGGGTGATTCCACCAAATTGAAAAATTCTAGTCGATTGGCACTAGACTTATTTTTCTGTTGTTTTGGTATCCTGTGTCCGTATTTGAAACCTCGAGATTTTCACGACCACTGAGAGTCGCCAATGTGTCGAAGAGGTTCATTGTGGCTTGAAGAAAATCGACCATGGGTCATTTGCACTAAAAATTTCTAAAAGCTACCAGGTAGGATAGGTCACGCTAAAATTATGCCAGATTAAAATTAACCGCGAATTTGAATCCGATTTCAGAAATTAAAAGTTCTGTCATGTCACAAGTCATTTTAGAAACGTGAAATCAGCCTCTGAAGATTTTTCTACCAACCGAGATTTTCGGTGAAATTTCAAAGTAAGACCGTTTTTGTCTGGGAAATTTAGAAGACCGTTTTGATTGTGAAATTGGGATGCAAGTGGGTTCTAATGGCAAGGAAAAATATCAATTTGATCGAGGAATTGACGGTTGAATTTATAGAGGCCGAATTGCACCGATTCAAGAAGGAATTGAATCCAAATTGAGAGGAACTTACTTGAAATTCGTATCTCCCATGGTCCCCCACCTTTTGGATCCTTTAGGACTTGTTCTAGGGATTTATATGTGCACAAAATTGGTTGAGGGTTGGGTGATTCTGGTGGGGCCTTGGTCAAGGGGACAAAGAGATTGGGTTGAAGAAGAAGTGGCCCCCTCCATAGCTGTTGTCCCCCTTCTTCTCCTTCCCCATCCAGTTGACACCCCACCTCAATTTCCAGTTACATGAAACCTCTAAAAACCAGAGAAGTTGACCGAGACTCCTCCCTTGCCGTTGCAACCACTAGTTCGAGCCGTCCAGCACCGCCGTTCGCCATTGCTCACCCGTCACATGCTTGCCAGCCCACGCGACCATCCAGCCTCTTCCCATTGTCGTGCTGCCCAGTTCGGAGTCCCTCAAGCCACGTTGAGCTCAGCCGGAGCTCATTTGGCCCGCCTCCACCGCCATGAAGCTCCGCCTCAGCCCGCCTGACCCCGCT
>CM024643.1:35750645-35753145 GCA_014182715.1 Eucalyptus cloeziana
TTAGGGTTTAGGGTTTAGGGTTTAGGGTTTAGGGTTTAGGGTTTAGGGTTTAGGGTTTAGGGTTTTAGGGTTTTAGGGTTTAGGGTTTAGGGTTTAGGGTTTAGGGTTTAGGGTTTAGGGTTTAGGGTTTAGGGTTTAGGGTTTAGGGTTTAGGGTTTAGGGTTTAGGGTTTAGGGTTTAGGGTTTAGGGTTTAGGGTTTAGGGTTTAGGGTTTAGGGTTTAGGGTTTAGGGTTTAGGGTTTAGGGTTTAGGGTTTAGGGTTTAGGGTTTAGGGTTTAGGGTTTAGGGTTTAGGGTTTAGGGTTTAGGGTTTAGGGTTTAGGGTTTAGGGTTTAGGGTTTAGGGTTTAGGGTTTAGGGTTTAGGGTTTAGGGTTTAGGGTTTAGGGTTTAGGGTTTAGGGTTTTAGGGTTTAGGGTTTAGGGTTTAGGGTTTAGGGTTTAGGGTTTAGGGTTTAGGGTTTAGGGTTTAGGGTTTAGGGTTTAGGGTTTAGGGTTTAGGGTTTAGGGTTTAGGGTTTAGGGTTTTAGGGTTTAGGGTTTAGGGTTTAGGGTTTAGGGTTTAGGGTTTAGGGTTTAGGGTTTAGGGTTTAGGGTTTAGGGTTTAGGGTTTTAGGGTTTAGGGTTTAGGGTTTAGGGTTTAGGGTTTAGGGTTTAGGGTTTAGGGTTTAGGGTTTAGGGTTTAGGGTTTAGGGTTTAGGGTTTAGGGTTTAGGGTTTAGGGTTTAGGGTTTAGGGTTTAGGGTTTAGGGTTTAGGGTTTAGGGTTTAGGGTTTAGGGTTTAGGGTTTAGGGTTTAGGGTTTAGGGTTTAGGGTTTAGGGTTTAGGGTTTAGGGTTTAGGGTTTAGGGTTTAGGGTTTAGGGTTTAGGGTTTTAGGGTTTAGGGTTTAGGGTTTAGGGTTTAGGGTTTAGGGTTTAGGGTTTAGGGTTTAGGGTTTAGGGTTTAGGGTTTAGGGTTTAGGGTTTAGGGTTTAGGGTTTAGGGTTTAGGGTTTAGGGTTTAGGGTTTAGGGTTTAGGGTTTAGGGTTTAGGGTTTAGGGTTTAGGGTTTAGGGTTTAGGGTTTAGGGTTTAGGGTTTAGGGTTTAGGGTTTAGGGTTTAGGGTTTAGGGTTTAGGGTTTAGGGTTTAGGGTTTAGGGTTTAGGGTTTAGGGTTTAGGGTTTAGGGTTTAGGGTTTAGGGTTTAGGGTTTAGGGTTTAGGGTTTAGGGTTTAGGGTTTAGGGTTTAGGGTTTAGGGTTTAGGGTTTAGGGTTTAGGGTTTAGGGTTTAGGGTTTAGGGTTTAGGGTTTAGGGTTTAGGGTTTAGGGTTTAGGGTTTAGGGTTTAGGGTTTAGGGTTTAGGGTTTAGGGTTTAGGGTTTAGGGTTTAGGGTTTAGGGTTTAGGGTTTAGGGTTTAGGGTTTAGGGTTTAGGGTTTAGGGTTTAGGGTTTAGGGTTTAGGGTTTAGGGTTTAGGGTTTAGGGTTTAGGGTTTAGGGTTTAGGGTTTAGGGTTTAGGGTTTAGGGTTTAGGGTTTAGGGTTTAGGGTTTAGGGTTTAGGGTTTAGGGTTTAGGGTTTAGGGTTTAGGGTTTAGGGTTTAGGGTTTAGGGTTTAGGGTTTAGGGTTTAGGGTTTAGGGTTTAGGGTTTAGGGTTTAGGGTTTAGGGTTTAGGGTTTAGGGTTTAGGGTTTAGGGTTTAGGGTTTAGGGTTTAGGGTTTAGGGTTTAGGGTTTAGGGTTTAGGGTTTAGGGTTTAGGGTTTAGGGTTTAGGGTTTAGGGTTTAGGGTTTAGGGTTTAGGGTTTAGGGTTTAGGGTTTAGGGTTTAGGGTTTAGGGTTTAGGGTTTAGGGTTTAGGGTTTAGGGTTTAGGGTTTAGGGTTTAGGGTTTAGGGTTTAGGGTTTAGGGTTTAGGGTTTAGGGTTTAGGGTTTAGGGTTTAGGGTTTAGGGTTTAGGGTTTAGGGTTTAGGGTTTTAGGGTTTAGGGTTTAGGGTTTAGGGTTTAGGGTTTAGGGTTTAGGGTTTAGGGTTTAGGGTTTAGGGTTTAGGGTTTAGGGTTTAGGGTTTAGGGTTTAGGGTTTAGGGTTTAGGGTTTAGGGTTTAGGGTTTAGGGTTTAGGGTTTAGGGTTTAGGGTTTAGGGTTTAGGGTTTAGGGTTTAGGGTTTAGGGTTTAGGGTTTAGGGTTTAGGGTTTAGGGTTTAGGGTTTAGGGTTTAGGGTTTAGGGTTTAGGGTTTAGGGTTTAGGGTTTAGGGTTTAGGGTTTAGGGTTTAGGGTTTAGGGTTTAGGGTTTAGGGTTTAGGGTTTAGGGTTTAGGGTTTAGGGTTTAGGGTTTAGGGTTTAGGGTTTAGGGTTTAGGGTTTAGGGTTTAGGGTTTAGGGTTTAGGGTTTAGGGTTTAGGGTTTAGGGTTTAGGGTTTAGGGTTTAGGGTTTAGGGTTTAGGGTTTAGGGTTTAGGGTTTAGGGTTTAGGGTTTAGGGTTTTAGGGTTTAGGGTTTAGGGTTTAGGGTTTAGGGTTTAGGGTTTAGGGTTTAGGGT